>OZ022577.1:13709714-13884714 GCA_963669155.1 Arbacia lixula
GCAGAATCGTGGGTAAATCGTGTTGTATGTAGTGGTCTTAAAGCACTGAAGGGCTGAGCCATATTTGATTTAAAAGGTGTACAAAACTGATACATCAGAAACAGCACAAAAATGATACATAATAATATATGTAGCCTACTGTCTAGTGACACCACGCTTCGGTAAGGGCGGAAACGGGTTAAAGGATCATCCAGTATTGTCTGTGACAAGGACGGAATGACCTGAAATTAGATCTATCGGATCATCTCTATTCTATAAATTCTGTTCCCGTTTTAAATTGGATGCAATTCAGGTTTCAGCCTCCGGGGTAAGGTGAGCGAGGACAAAATATTATTTGCCTCAACATGCAAGCCGCTCTTCCCCCTTCTCACTCTCCTTTATCCATCTCTCTCTCTGTCTATCTCTACTCCCCTTCACTTCCTGTGTTATGTTTCATCTGTTCTTCCATCACTCGCGGTCAGCTCTTTCTTTCTTTCATTACCATCTCCCTCTCTCTGTCTCCCTCTCTGCCTTTGTTTCTGTCTCTTTCATTCTCTCTCTCTCTCTCTCTTTCTCTCTTTCTGTCGCTCTCTCTTTCTCTCTTTCCTCTCATTACTCAATTATCTCCACCTTCTCTGTCTCTCTCTTTCTCTCTATCCTTCATTTTTCGTCTCCCTTCTTGCCTTCATTCTCCAATCTTTATGTGTTTTAAGTTAGCTAATGGAGTATCATCTTTTTCATGTGTTTTTATTTTTATGGTCATATCATATCTTAAAGACTGCTTTATAAGAAAAAAAGCTCATTTAAATGTAAAATATCCCGTTTTGCATAAAGGGATATATCGATGTATTTTCATGTGTGTTATCATTTCATTTAATGTGCTTATTATCATATCATGGGTTTGAGCACCAAAATGTAGTTATATGCTTTCCCGCTCAATTTTAACAGTTTTAACTGACATTTATTGAATGAGATTCATATGTTATCAGGTGCGGGCAGTGCAGGTTCTTAGATAGTTCTGGTGTTACTTTTTTTTTTTTTTTTTTTTTTTTTAACGAAATATAGCGTATTTGTCATCATTTAACGCGGTACGCATTAACGCATTCGCACGTTTCCATATCAATATACATGCCTCAGCCTGAGTACCTGCCTGGCCAGAATGGGAAAGTGGACCGGAAAAGTTACAAATTGAAAAAAAAAAAAATCAAAATTCGGCCGTCGCGTTGTATCCACTTCAATACTGGCGATAATGAAACAAAAAGCGTCAAAATTGAGCTGGGAAAACCTATATTACCAAAGTGTTCACTAAATTTTGTTCAATTTTTCACAGGTTATCAGAATGGCCGTGCTGAAAAAAATAGTAATAGCTTTAATATACATTAAGGAAAGTTATGTTAAAATGTTGCATCCAAATCCTGATTTTTAGACGAAAATAAGGACCAGATTTTAAAAACGAATATTAGTATGGAGAAAAACCGTCGTTGAAAGTTTGAAGATCCCCATACACCATAAAAATGTACCGACATACCGTATTTCATTACCCCTACCTCTTATAAGAAATTAATCCTGGACATGAGAGCTGATATTTGTCGGTGTCTTAACAATTCCAAGATAACCTTAATATATTTTCTTCATTTTGGTTTCAAATTAACGTGAAATCAACAACTTTGAAAACCACATAGAATAACCGTTATTTTGATATTTAGTTTGTAGGGATATCTCGAATAGGTGGTAGGATATGTGTTATGGTTTAAGGACTGTATCATGTACCGATGCTACCCCACTCGCTACCTCAGATCAAACAAACTAAGCGTTTTGGGAGAGCTTCGAACCTCCACTTCTCGTATGCATATAAAAATGTTATACAGTTTTTAATCGCCTAATATTTTTTTTTACAGCAGTTTAAAGAGCATCATGCATAATACAGCGTGAATACATGCAATTGCAGTGTAAACAACCAAAATCGACTTCCCCTTATATAAATGCAGACGCCAACAAAACGGAGAGAACCATTCATTTTACTTCGCGACTTTTTTCCCTTCTCTACCGAACATAACACATATGGGCAATAGACACAACTCCAATCCAATTTAGTTGAACGCTCCGTCTCCCCATTGCCAGCCACTCTGACTGACCCACATAGCCAATCATATCTCGAGGCTCAAAAACACATTACCAGATTTTCGGTCAGCCTTTTGGCTTTCCTCGAGTTCCCCAGATTGGATTTGCTACGATTTCCTTCTGGTCGCAATCTCCCCCAGAGATAAACTTTGATCAAAGGGAAATCATTACAATGTTTATCATCAAATTGATAAACTCTTACGACTTGCGTTGTCTGTGTGGTGGGAAAACAACACATAACGCATAGCAGGACCTGGGGTAATCTTTTCCATCTCCCCGCAGATTCCAGTTTCAATAATAACTTTTATGTTGACAAAAAAAAGTCAAATACCATGTATATCATTCACGGCGTTGAAAAATAAGTTGTAATTGAAGTAACGAATTAATAATAACAAATTGATGTGCTGCCGTCCAATTGTCAAAACGAAACTAAACGGCCCACATGACAGTGTCTCAATAAAATTTTTCATAAGCATGACAATGCAAAAGAAAAAAAGAGGAACGCCTCATAATACATGTCTGACCTGATTTGAACTCTTAATTTTGTCTTCCAAAATAATTGTTTTTTTAAATAAAATAATTTTCAATGAAAAACAATTTTACGAAGGTTAGCATTTTAAAACAGTTTCCCCTCACGTATGACCATCACATGGAACATATCATGGTTTGAAGCTCAGAGGACATCGGAATTTAAAAGGTTAGGATATAGATATAGAGATATATAGATATCTATAGGCCAACCACCCATCCCTCCATTCATCCATCCACCCATCCATCCATCCATCCATCCATCCATCCATCCATCCATCCATCCATCCACCCACAATACGGAACCTTAGAAAGTTATACAATTACATCATTCATATTTCTTCCCTCTCATAAGTCAATGTGGATCACACTTAATGTTACATGTCGTGTTATCACCCCCCCTCCTTCGCCCCTACGCCTCCCCCCCCCCCCCCCCCTCATCGCTCTTTCAAACCCTTAGCCCTATAGGTGTTTCTCCGTGGACACTATTCCCTCCTCTGCTGCTTCGTTAACGAGTCCGGGTTTCGTGAACGACATTTTCTTCTCTTTTTTTTTACCCCTGACATCTTGGGTGTATTTGCTTTCGGGAATTGGTCGAGACCGCCAGAGTGCAGGGCAGGAGAGGATATTGAAATTTACTACGGCGTCTTGAAATCCATTGCGGCGGAGATTGCCTTCCAATAACTCGACCGGCCGGAATTGATAGACCAGATGAGAATCAGGACTGTGCTACAACTTTTCTATTTCGAAAAAAAAATGATTCGGTGGTGATTTTTTTCTCATCTAGGCTATTAGATTGTTGTTAGATGATGCGCAGATTTTAACCCGATGGAGATTACTAATGTCTTTTGATTGTGTGATGATGTAAATTTATATTAAAATGAATATTCAAATTTGGCCACATATGAACGAAAACATGTTTTTTGTGCGTTTGAATATGAGCACTCTCGAGGAAGAATGTTCTACACATTATTCTGTTCTAATTGCCTGAAATTCTCGAGTATCAATGCACAAGTTTGGTTAGTGAGGGTAGAAGTATGTATCATACTATCAGAACTGCTGATGAGCTCGATTTATCATATCGTTCTGCGAAATATCAATCAAATCAAAAGTCATCTAGATACAAATATTGATTTTTTTTTTACTCCGCTTCGATTCGTAGAATTTTTTTATAGTTTGCCTTCCACAATGCAAATATGGTAATCAGACTATCATTGTTTGTTTTATCTCATTGCATTGAACTTTCCGACCCCTTCGACATCACTCTGCACGCTATCCCTGCAATAATTGGGTCGACACCTTATGCAGTTACAACATCAATCATTTGACGATACAGATTATGAGCACTGGGGATCACAACCGTCCCATATCGCGATCCATCAATGATAGTTCGACGAGATGTGATGGTAGGAGAGGGACATGTTGAGTTCAACTTTGACCTGCGAGAGTAGGGTAAGAAAGAGAGAGAGAGAGGGGGGGGGGCGGGCATTGGGATGGAGAAATATAGTGAGATGGAGTGGAGAGAAGGAGGAAGCGAGAGAGAGAGAGAGAGAGAGAGAGGGAGAGAGAGAGAGGGGGGGGGGGCAAAAGAGGCAGGGGGAATTTATGCGTAGGTTGGAATTACGTATTAGGGCAGAGGCTGAGAAAAGCATGAAAATGAAAACGACAGGAGAAGAGATTGATGAGAGTGAAATAGTGCCACGAGATGACATAAGACAGATACAAGAATGACCCAATAAAAATAGCGAAAGATCCAGAGTAACATGCAGAAATAACAGAAATATAACAATATAACTGCGCACACGAAACAAGATAGAGCGAGGGAGAGAGAGAGAGAGAGAAAGAGAGGGGGGGTGGGGTGAGGTTAGGTACACAGATAGAGAAATGGTGAGAGATAAGATATTAGTTTGATGTCGTCTCCATAGTGCATTTCATCAAGCACAGAAAATGAGACAGTAATGACAGTGATGATTGCTTAGAAATTGGCAGATTAGGCTTAGGCTCCTGCTTCCGACACGATGCGATATAGGTGATATTTCTTTTGTTGTCAACGTTACAGAGCCCGAAATCAAGACGGATGTATTCTTTTCTTGACTCTCTCTAAAAGTGAGGACTTCGATCTAAACCATGTTCCTATTTCCTTTATCCCATATATTCCGGAGTTCTTTCTTTTTACACCATAGAATAGGCCAAAGGTGTTATTTATTCAGTCACATGTCACTACTCCTATTACATGTATAAGAATACTTTATTCTTATCGTAATTTGAGAAATGTAGATTTCTTTATCAACCGAACGAGTCCGATTTGATTAGAACCTGTCTTAAGTTTGACCATAATATTTGGCAGTATATAACTGATATTGTGAATGGCGTGTTAAGTATGAATTTATCACTGTAATATACTTGTCAACATAAAATGTCATTTTAGATATGTCAATTAACTCCTGCCGATGATGATGATTATATTGATAAAACAAACAAACAAATAATCAATCACAATAATCATGATACTCATTTATATAGGTATTGTCGAGAATAGTCACTTTACATCTGATGATGATCTGCAATAAGTTTTGAAACACGCACACACCTAAAAGAAATAATACACAACCTTACGCAATATACCGAAGCAAACACACACATATATATATACGAAAACACGCAACCACTCGCAATATACATTATCCACACAGTCCACATACATATATGCTTGGGAACATATACATTTTCACGCATACACAAACACGCACAATATCAAGGGAATTCACACACACCGAATTCAGTGAGATTCAAGGAAAGGGTAGTTTAGAGGGTCAAAAACAATCAAATTCTGTAGAAAAAAAAAGAAAGGAAAAAGGAAATTTATGGCTAGATTTCGAGGAGGCTTAGGACGGGTCGTCCACAACGTCCCGGTTCTTATAGCCTAGAGACCAGAGACCGCTGTCCGCACCACAATTAGTGCATGCGTTCAATGTGAGCAATGCCCGCTGCCCGAGGCATCGCGCACTGACAGGGGCAAACACACAAACACACACACACACATTCACACACACACATACACACACACATATACACATACACACACAGACACACACACACACACACACACACACAAACAAACAGGATTGAGCCCAGGCATAGTGACATATTAACGAGCGTACATCACACACTAATGGATGAACTGCCGCATTAATACATCATTAGGCCTACACAAGCTGAAAGAAACATATTTCTTGTCTTTTAAAGTACTTCTTGTACAGATCTCCAATATGTTGAAACTATAAATAAATACGTCCACAACCGAGTTGATGGTCTAGTTATGATTTGTATGCGCAACATTTATAATAAGGCCAAAATTAGAACCTATGTAGATGAAAGCTTTAACTGATCATTCCTAAAATTAGTAACCATGGACTTAGAGAAAGGGCCTGCGAATTGATTGCCAGGCAGGGATATAAACTGGGCATTTGGTGGAAAACGTTTGGGTTTGTCCTTCGGGATAAGCCTTAAAACTAAAAAGTCACAAGAAGGCTACAAATGAAAAAACCTTAATGAGAGAAAAAGGGATTTGTATTTCCTCTGGTTCTTAATGTATTCGCAAATGATAATGGTGACATCATAATCCAAATCACGCAAGGCATTGTTGAAATTGGCGCAAGTGGGTTTTCACCCAGACCCATTATTTTGTTCTTATCCAATAAATTCATGACTGATTACCCACACAAGTGGTATCAAATAAGACTGAAATAAGCCAGGCTAGCGTATCATACCCCCCCCCCCCATACAAGAGCAGCAGCTGTCACTCTTCAAGCTGTCGTTTGTTGATTTTAAGTCAATTCGGCCATTTGGAAGAACGTATCAAACACAATATAGATGTGAAAAAGGGAAGTAATTTCTCCTATAGCGTGTAAATGTGTGTTTTGTGAATTATACATGTGTGGCCATACGCATGTACGTGTATTTCATATGTTCACACTTGTGTGGGTTCGAGTTTGAGTAAGTCAGTGTCAGTGTGTGTCCGTGTGCGTGTGTGCGCGCGTGTATGTATATACAGACTGTATACAAATACAAACACAAACAAATTAAAGAAGACGCCGGGAAGAAAAGTTTATCGATACTTCGGTCATAGACCTTTATCAACGTTCTTGATAAAGGTCTATGACCGAAATGTCGATAAACTTTTCTTCTCCAGCGTCTTCTTTAATTTGTTTGTGTTTATACAGTGAAACCTGTCTATAGTGGCCACCCAAGGGGAACAAAAATTGTGGCCTTTATAGACAGGTGGCTGCTATAGACAGGTTCTTTAACACATGCTCTCTTTCCGGGGAAATTATTTTAGTGGCCACTAGCAGGTTGGCTGCTATAGACAGGTGGCTGCAAAGACAGGTTTGACTGTATTTACATTTTCAGCGTCACCGCAACCTCATATATTCATTTACAACACACATGTGTGGGTATGTGTGTGTTTTTGTATGTGTTTATGTGTGTAATGCGAGTGTGTGCAAAATGTTGATGCGTGCAACCCCCCCCCCCCCCCCCTTACCCTGTGATGGTTGAGCACACAATAAAGCTAACACTCAAGGGGAGAGAAAGACTCCATATTTCACTGGTCATAATGATTATTAGCAGTTATAGGAGTGTGTCGTGTTGGAGGCTCGTTGGTCAGCACTCATCAGAAATCAATTAGCGCGAAGATGAGCAATTATGACTGGCAGAAGGAAGATGTGGTGATCAGGCACGTGCCGAGATAAAGTGTTCATTGGTTTAGTTGAATGTTGTGCAATATTAACAAAACAACGAAATGTGTTATTGTAGTATTTCCCCTCTTTCTTTTCCTTGTCAGTTTCACCCTTCTTCATCTTCTCCTTTGTATCATTCTCATTGTCACGAGCTGCATTTTATTTAGTAATAGCGGTAATAGTAGTAGTAGTAGTAGTAGTAGTAGTAGTAGTAGTAGTAGTAGTAGTAGTAGTAGTAGTAGTAGTAGAAGTAGTAATAAAAGTAGTAGTAATAGTGGTGGTAGTAGAAGTAGTAGTAGTAGTAGTAGTAAGTGTTCCAGGTGTGGTAGTAGTATTACCCACTCGATCAGACTGAGAAGAATATTCATCACGTAGCATCACGTGATATTTAACTCTTTATGAGCCAGTACTGCATGTTTGTACATACTCTGCATACCAGTCATTTGTCTGACACTCAAAGGGTTAATGACCTACATGTACATGTCTGCTCTACTCTGATAAGAGGAAGCAACTAACAAAAGAGACTTTTTTTGTAAATGAGCAAAATGGGTCTGTCACTTGCATTGGCATCAGTGCAACACCACATCATGTTAGATTGACTATTTCGCAGGAAGATGAATATTTTTTGTCCAGATTATGGCCGTATGTAGGGAATGCTGGGTATAATCTAAGAATACCAATAACCCAGATCTGAGTGATTTGTCACTTGCTTCCTTTTGTCAGATTAGGGCAGAATTGTATACATGTCGTGTTTTCTGTAGCACACTGCTCTGATTAGAATCGCCGCCTATCGATTGGACCAATTATGAACGTGTAATCAAACTCTTGTATTTGATACCACTGCATTCTAACATGTCTAATTACATTACAAGTGGATTTGTGAACACGTGGTATTATGCAATACTTCCGTAACGGCGCGGCGGGCAAGTGACTGAATGCATTTTTTTTTTACTACTCATCTCCTTTTTTGAATACATGCGCCACCCGTTTGCCGCTAATATTAATGATGATAAATGCAATAATACCCAATCAGCCCAATCCTACAAAGAGATTAGGAAATATATGTTGTCAAGCCAAAATGGAATATGCAATATTACATGTTAATTTTGTTTAATCCATACAGTTAAAGGTTCATCTTCCTGGGAGATCTGAATGTTAACCCTGTAGGCATATCCTTGATCATTCATACAAGAATATGTTCTCTGTTACCAGACAGTCTGCACTGACAGAGAATTCGTTGAGTTTAGGGATAGCATTACCACAATCGATATAAATTCATGTACTCGCTTGCCTTGGAAACTGAAACATAACATATCGCACAATGTGAGGAGGTCATTGCAGGCGTAAAAAGATTATGTAAGTTCTTCACTTCGATATAGGAAATAAAAACATGTTGTGAATTGCGTTTCTAGCCTGGACTTGTAGGGAAAATTTCGAAACTACGATATACCACCACAACAAAACAAAACATTTAAATCACATCATCAAGTTTAAGAGGTTGTAATTTTGTAATTTTGATATTTTGTTTCGAGATTTCCGATGCACAGGCATCAGCTGACTCATATCGTTTTTATCTGTATTTTACTGCGACTTCGTGAACTTGAAACGACTAGAATGCTGCTAATATGGCTAACACGGCGGGCTTGTTCATGTGTGGTATTTAAATTGTACATAAAGGTCAAGCCAAGGAAACGATTATTCCCACATGAAAGGTTGTTAGATGGTATTGTGTGAAGACATGTGATGCTCTTGTGGGCAGGTGGAGGGAATCATTGCAATGTTTAATTTGTTCATAAATTCTGCTTATTATCTTGCTACTTTCTACCTTTGGTGATGTCACAGGGGGAATCTTGAGTTGGAGGATATTTTGGAGGCGGGGCTTATCAGTGCTGAGAAAAAATAAATAAGAATTATTTTAAAATATAGGACACATATTTCCATTGAACAGTTAGTGATTTTGTTATGTCCATTATGTTGCATCAGCATAAGTCGACATACATTTTGATGACAAAAGACCATTAAGGTCTCACTGTTTTGGATTGAATTCAGAGTTCATACCGTCACATAGTACAATTTATGTACCGCTCACACAGGAAATACCGAAAGTACACATCATTTTTAAGAAGTGTAGGGATAACTAACTGATGAGTTATATGTTAAAACTGAAGAGTTGTTCTGTACCATTACACAGATCACATGTCGGAACGTTTTGTTTGAGTCTCTCTGACTTAAATTGAAATCAAGTCTCAGATCGTCGTATTTGCCACTTGTCATTGTTATTTGGTAGCAGGCAATGGGCTTTAATATCTATAAATACCAAGTGATCAAACTCAAATCTGCTAAAAACGCACATTGAGGGGGTTATCATTGGATTATATCGAGACTCCGTCGTTAGTAATTTCACTTGATCCACTTTTTCACTTGAACTCTGCTTCTGTGCCAGGTTAATACATTCCAACGCTCTGCTTTTTAAGCATATACGTACGCGTTAATACTGACTACTCATGAAGGGGGTCCTCTATGGTGAAATCCTGTTTAATAGGACGAAGTACGCAACTCTCATCCAATAGCACAAACATCAGCAATGGCGTTATAATGAGAAGTAGCCTTCGACCCAGACTGACGTACTTTTCTCCAATTTCCAAACACTTGTTTCGCCGAGGAACTGCCATTTGTAATGGAAAATGGCGGGAACAGTTCGTCGTACAGTTGACTACTTAATGCAATATATAGGTATAGCTCTTCTGATTTTCGCAAACAATTAATTTGTTTAAGAAGTATCAATTGTATCTATGGCGCATGTATGATAACAGAAATGGCAATTTCGATGTGGTCATAAGAAACCGTCAATGATTTCGGAAAGGTATTCTCGGATTTTTTTCTGTTTACAATTAAATTGTTACACTAATTGTACATTATTGTTGATGTTCCGGGGTGATGCAGGAGGAGGAGGAGGGAGCGAGAAGGGGGTGGTAGATATTAAACGCACCCGAATCTTCACACAAGCATGCTTCCGTATTTCCCCTTTCACCTATCTCCATTCATCTTTTCTCTCCACTCCTCCCATTCCCTCCTATTCCCATTCTTCTCCCCTCCTCCTCCCCTTCTCCACCCCTTCTTCTCCACTTCTCCTCGCCTTCTTCTCCTCTTCTCCTCCCCTTCTCCTCCTCTTCTCCCCCTTCTCCCACTTTCTCCTCCCCTTCTCCTCCCCCTCTCCTCCCCCTCTCCTCCCCTTCTCCCCCTTCTCCCACTTTCTCCTCCTCATCTCCTCCCCCTCTCCTCCCCCTCTCCCCCTTCCCTTCCCCTTCCTTCCCCTTCTCCTCCCCTTCTCCTAGCTTCTCCTCCCATTTCCCATCCCCCTCTCCTTCCCTCCTCCTCCCCTTCTCCTCCCCTCTTTTCCCACTTATTCACTCAAATCTATTCAGCCCTCAAAAACTGGTCAGTGTATCCCTCCATGCAGAACATGACGAATTGCGCATGTTAATCTGTAATTACATTGAAGTATATTTAAGACGTAATTGGCCCAGTATGCAGCGACCTCGTGTTGATTTATCACGCCTCTTGTACGGGTGTGTAGGGAGAACAGCGTGACTTAAACACTATATGGTTGAGGTGGAATCGAATGCTGTTGATAACATGTCCTTGCTGGGTCACATGGCCATGACGTCATTGACCTGTCGCATTATTCTACTTGTAGCATTGGGTGTGTGACAGCTGTAGCTAGTGACCAACGTGCCAATTAACTCTTAATCATTTAAACAAGATGAAATGGTACTCCTTCAAATCTTACGGGGTGGTCACACATGATTTGTCAATGGCACATGTTAGTGCTCCAGTTTATCAGTCTCAGTAAAGATAAATGTAAACGAACCATGTTAAAGACTGACTGTAGTCAGCCTCTAGATGGTACATTAAGAAATGCTTATGGTCAGCGTCAATACGTTACAATCCTTTGTATCATAACATTTAGCTTATCGCTCATACCCACCTAGTACGAATGCGCAGACCGATCACGAAGATGCATAAGATAGCGAAGGGCTTCATCGGAAAATTTACAAAGTTCTTTTTAAACAACTATACATGTAAATTAGTCAATGTGTGAAAGTGTTGAATGAGTAAATAAGTATGTTAATGAGTATGACATTTGTCTTTGTCATCACATTTGTATCACACTGGGAAAACCATGGTTACAACCAAATGTTCCGATAATCCATGAAAGCTAGCTTCGAAATGTCACGACGGCGGCATTTCATACATCACAACAGTCAGTCTTTAATGAATCGTTCCGTTTCCTGTGTGGACAGACCCATTCACTTTCATCAAAAATCGAAAAGACGCGGCGTAGGTGATCACCGTGGTGCACGTAGGAAATCCAAGGACGTATACATTACATGGAGTACCCTTAGCCGTCCAAAATAATATCCCTCTTAGTGTCAGACAAAATGTAGCTCGATGGTATTTGCTTGTATCAGTTGTGATTCAAGTCACACGTTTATTGGATGAGTGTTGAATGTCTTTAGGGGTATTTTGACGAAATATTTTTTTTTCAATAAGTCCTAACAACTCAACATGTAAGTTTACATCGCAGTAAAACAGTACCACTTTTACACATTTCTTCATCATTTCCCATTTAAATTAAAGCAGTACTATAAGTTTTTTTCTTCAGTTTCGCCTAGCAACCAGTATTTCCGTCAAAAAATAAAATAAATTCGTATGCACCTGTCCCCATAAATACACATTACAAACAGAACATGGTGTACCCAATTCATCAGCGGAAATGTTATTGCATGGATATTTAAGATCTGCCTGTTATATTGCAACATCCATGAGGGCATGACGAAATTACGTATTCATCATTATTGTTCAAAGCAGCTGCCAGTCATGATTGGCGGTTTAAGCAATCATCGTTTCAAAGGGATGGATATCCATCTTTTTAAACATCTGCCTGTTATAATGCAACCTCCAGGTGGATGTGACGAAATCACGTATACATCATATTGTTCAGAGCAGCTGTCGGTCATGAATATTGATTGGCGGTTTAAACGAATGTCGTTTCAAAGGGATGGACATCCATTAAAAAAAAAACATCCTTGGCGAAATGAATGTGCCGCAAAATAGAAAGAGGGGAAGAAGAGTGAAATGTGAATGAGAGACAGGGAGACCCGAGGCAGGAGACAGCGACACGCGGAGACACACGGAGAGAAACACAGATACACATAGGTAGATAGAGAAATAAACAGATAAAGAGAGAGAGAGAGAGAGAGAGAGAGAGTGAGAGTGAGAGAGAGAGAGAGAGAGAGAGAGAGAGAGAGAGAGAGAGAGAGAGTCGTATATAGAGAATGCTAGAGATGGGGAAGGGATAACAATAGACACACATTGAGAGAAAGAAAGAAATAAAATGAGAAAGAGAAGAGAGAGAGAGAGAGAGAGAGAGAGAGAGAAAGAGCGAGATAGAGAGAGAGACAGTCGTATATAGAGAATGGTAGAGATAGGAATGGATAACAAAAGATACACATAGAGAGAAAGAAAGAAAGAGATAGAGAGAAAGTCTGCGTCCCCCGTCCTTTTTTTTTTTTGGGGGGGGGGGGGGGGGAGGGGGGGGGGTGCAAGAGTTGCGCCGAAGTAGGCAGACTGTAAGGCAGACGTAATATTCAATTTTTGTCTCTGAGTATATCAATATTTATTGTTGTTAATCTGTATCGTGCATACGTAACCTAACGTGTTCCAGCGATGCTTCACGTTGCTAAAGTCACATGCAAGCGCACCCAATTGATGAATCTCGATATTAAAGGTAAATGAATGCAGAAACAATTTTAGTTTGCGCACTGAGCCTGCTGGTGTTTAACTCATCATAGAGTTTGACGAAATACGAAGTTGAGACTTCAAACTTCTATCTGATAGTTGTTATTCTTATCAAAATATTGCCTAGCCTGGCAATAATTGTGTTACTGAGATTTTGGTAAGCACCACTTAATGCAACCTCACATATTGATTTCGATGAGTATCTACGTAGACCTACACAATTTTCTCTCAATCGAAACAGATCAATTTTCTACATCTCTTATTCAGTTTAAACATTTTAATCTATTTTGATATACCTTAAGAGCTATTCTTCTTTTATTTTGCTATTAGATAGCATAATTTGTTCTGTATTCATTATATGGTAGAATTCGTACAATACCACACAATAATGGTAATATATATATTTTTATTTCTCATGGCACTGTTATAATGCCTGTGCGATGTCGTTTGTTAAAATGAAGCTACGCGTTCCTGATGATGTTCATTACTGGCGATAACACTTTCTTGTTTTGATTGCCCTGTCAAACAACGCAAGACGACGTATATATAAAGAGACATTCCCGTCGGTACAGCGGCTGAGGACGAGACTAATGAATAGCTACGTACGTAAACCCAGCCAGCTCGCAGTGCCGGACTGCCTTCTCTTGGTAATCATTGGTCGGTATCGCTCCGCGCTCAAATCACAGCCAACCACCGCAACCTCAAGCAATACCGGCTCCACAGACCAGCCAAGGAACTGCGATTCTTACCCTCGGATTCTTATCTGCTCGGAATAACAGTCTTACAAATCCTTCCAGAGAAAAAAAAAATCATATCGCTTCCCCTTTTTTCCTGGATGCATTTTCCTCGTGGAATTGTAGCAAATCTGTCTGTTTGTTGTGTGTTTCATCAGCTTCTTCACTATCAAGTCGTCGCGTTATTTCCTGCTATTAGTAATATGTCCGTGTTTCATTGTTCAGATAATACTTGACGAACTTCAAATCTAGCGTAGACATGGCGCCCGGAATGTACGAAAAGATTGTTCTGCTTTGTGCGCTGGTAACTCTTCTCTCCCCACAGTGCAAAACAGGTAAAGTAAATGATTGATTATTTTATCGATTCAACAATGTGTAAGATAATAATGTGCAATTATGTATTTTACAAAAAATAGCTAACTTCACGTCGATATAAGGACAGATGAAGACAATAAAAGTTCTAACATTATAGAGGGAATCCGAACATAAGTTTTCTTGGAGCATTACATACAACATGGCGTATCAATCAGAAGAAATGATAATATCAACGTACCAAAACTATACCTGATGAATAAAATGAATACTACATAGATAAAACTTCAGAGTGTTATTTTGTCATACGAAAATCAAGTTCTTCCTTCCACGGAACATCCGCAAGTCGCTTTGTGTAAAGTTTACATAAACACATACAAGCAAAGAAATCAGTGAAACATTAATCAAATCAAAGTTATACTTGAATGGTGTACATCAACAAAAGGGTGACTGTCTGATCCACATAGGTAGATTCGATTATCAGCTTTTGAACGGTAGACCCTAATCCACTGCGAATCGTTGTTTTTCACACTTGCGATAAAACTTTCAGATCGTACTTAACTTATGATAACTGCTTGATTGCTGCATATTTCCTGTTTCCTGCGGGATTCTGTTACATTTCTAAAGGCTGATTTGCACGGGTAGGCTTTGCCGCTGACTGCTGTAAGGTGCAAGTGTTTTCCCGCCGGTAGGGAGACACCGCCCGAACGACCTGACCAAAAGTTTTTATATCGCAAGCCGCAACGACAGATCGCCTTATCGCTGCTGCAACGAAAAGATCTATGGCTTATAAACGTATAATGCCTCATTGGTTTAGGAAATACTTGTCATTTCTCACTTTCATACTTGTAAATTAATCCTTTAAACTATTCTGCGTCATCGATGCAATTTTTGCACAAGCAATAAACACTCTTTCCCATTAGAACATCACTTTATATATGGCACATTGAAATAAATCAAGACTGTTTTCACCATAGTCAGATTATTGAATGATTTTTTTACAACCTCGGACTAGAAATATGGAAATATATTTGAAGCTTTGAAACTGGTTTGTGAACCTAGTAATGTTAGTACGATGCTTGTGGTTTGAAGAAAGAGCAGGGCTTACTGAACATATGCTCCTGATCATGTTGGTAGAACTACGTTGTTTCTGGAACATTCTAGGGAAATTAACGTATGACACCTATAGCATGCAACGTCATTCTCCAAGCATGATTATGAGGTGACGTAGGTTCTGTGGATTTAATCAGTGGCCATATTCAATCACTCACACACATTCCCTTATCATTATTTGTTGGATTTTTGTTAAAAACGTTCACGAATCGGCTTCTCAAAGTCAACTTGCGATTTTGGTGAAATATCCCGACAGGTAATGTAAACAAGAAACATCTTTCTCATTACTGTCCCTTTAAAACTGCTAGTTTTTTTTCACTTTAAGCTCTTCTGTGGGTGTTATCAAACGTTTTTATACTTTCATAAACGAATTCCTCTGTTGTCTATTTCCTAAATATTTGAGTACTTCACACTACACAAAGTACACAAGTTGTTATTTGCGCAAAATATTATATCTCTTTTATCCTTCTGATTCTGATTATTCATAATCCGCAACAGACCGTGTGCTGTTTCTGGTATATCAACCAGACCTCATGGTCCGACAGATGTCTTCTTCCAAACTTTTGCTAAAAATTTTAAAGCAGCTTTGTCTTTATTCATTGTATTCCTGTATCCCTATATTTAAAACCTTTTTCTAAAAGTGAGCATTATTCGATCGCAGTAATTCTATATGTGAACATCTTTGTTATTCTACCGTTTTTTCATCTGTACTAGTATGAGTCCCGGACCTCTATCAACAATTTAACCGTACACCTACGCCGTACACTGTATCTCCATCTTCATTGAACATGACTGTAAATTTTTTCTGACTTTAAACTCATTGTGCCCTTAATCCGTGTGAACACTACAATAATTGATATACATTTTTTCTTTAACGTTCACACGGACGCAGCTTGTTTTTTGTTTATTTATTTATTAAGTCTTTTTTAAACAGGGTAGCCCCATCAGTGAGCTTGGCACTGTTCTCGCTGGGGGCCCTGTGTACAAATAACACAATAATACAGAGTAACATGAACATAGATTACACAAACAAATGCTGTAAACCAAAATGCAGCGTAGACCAGCTTGTCACTGCCTCTTGTCAACATGACACTTTGACTTGGCCGTTCACATAGTCCTCTCTGGCAGCGATGCAGCAGACCGCTTTGGCATTTACAGATAATTGCAGAACTGCTTTCTTGATATACCGCGAGGGAAGTACCGGCGGCATACCCCATGCGGCACGCGGGAAAGGCACACCGCTCCAGTGTAAAAGTACCTTTACACCGGTCTATGATACGGATATATTTGTATTGGCACAGAATAGAGAAAGTCTGCAATGGGACGGGTGGAAGGGAGGCATGGTTATTTCTTCGTATGCACTTTCCTTGCGTATGATTAGACTTGGAAGCGCAATGTGCTTGATGGATTGGTGGATAGAGAAGTAAGGGAAGGATCATTAGCCGCGGATAATTTGGTACGACAGAGTTGGGAAAGATGTGGCACGATAACTAGGAGGTATATATTGACGGACGAACAGAGACAGATGAAAAGGGATAGAGAAAGGGGTAAAGGGTATGTGTGTATAAACGAGGGAGAAGGAGAGGGAGAGAGAGAGAGAGAGAGAGAGAGAGAGGAGGGGGAGGGGGGGGGGACTGGGGAGGTGGGCAGGGGAAAGAAAGACAAAAGGAGGAAGGAGAAATAGACATTTAGAGAAAAGGGGCTTATGAGTTAGACAGCGACTGAGAGTGGACTGAAAGATAGGTAAACAGATCAAGAGAGAGAGAGAGAGAGAGAGAGAGAGAGAGTAGACTGAAAGAAAGGTAAACAGATCAAGAAAGAGAGAGAGAGAGAGAGATACGTGTTCGTATGTGTGTATGTGCATGAATGTGCATCTTGTGTGTGTGGTCTTGATAATAAACATCAATTCACATTCTTAAAAGTCTCTTTTCCTACAATGCGGGTTGACAAAATGTCGCCCTTTCATTCTATAAACAGCAATCAGAATCAAACCGTCAAAATCATGTCAGCATCTGAGGTGTGGCTAAAGCACACAGCGCAGGTGTTTGATTATTTCTCATTGATATTATGATATTAGTCCTGCAATAAGCCCAGTTGAATCTTCCACTTTTCACAAAGAGGAAGAAGAATTTGGTTGAAAAGATTATTCTGTGTGTCCTAATGTGAGAGTTTCCATTGTCTGTGCACTACCATGATTTGGCGGCTTTGGTTTTATTTTCTTTGGATTCAATTTGAACATTTCTGATTGACTCTTATGGACTACGTGTTAACACACACATGTGTCAACTCACATGTCAATCCACAAAATGTTTTCAGCCAGAAGCGTGCATCAGGAATGATACTGTGATGACAGTTGTTAGTAGATTGGCAGGTGTGATGCACAGTTGGCATTGTTGTGTTCTGAATGAATTTTCTCATACATAAAAATGGTAAGGTCCCAAATGACATGAAATCTATTTTTTATAAGTGTCCAATGTTTGTTTCATCACCTAGTACCATCCACCTCCAACGCGTTTAAGCGCAGCATACAGCCATCCCACCACAACTCTCTCACCACGCACGCACACACACACACACACACACACACACACACACACACACACACATACACACACACACACACACACACATACACACACAGAGACATGCACATTCATACACATAACCAAGCACACCCAAACACACATGCACGCGCACACATTCACCCGCAGTCATCTGTACACACATACGTTTCTCATCTGAACCATGTAAACAAAGAAACACATACAGTAGATACACACATAAAGATGTATCCAGGGCCTACATTCAAACACATTAACAATCACACACATATGCATATGTTCCGACACACAGACATGCACACCCACACACACACACACACACACACACGCACACAAATACACACACACACACACACACACACACACACATATATACATATATAAATAAACACACACATATTCTCACACATAGATGCACATACGTACACATACACACATATTCTTTTCCGGCTTTGTTTTCTCTTCCTCCGTGTGCTGTGATATTCTCCCCTCCACCCAAAATGATTGTTAATCCTAGAACTTCTACATCGATGATCATTGTGACTGAGACTCTTCTCTCCTTCTCCTCATCTTCGTTTTATTGTCCTTCATTCTCTTTCTTGTCTCTTTATCTCTCTCCCTTTCCCTTTTTCTCTTTCTCCTTCTCCCTCTCTTTCTTATATCGTGCGCCAAATCTCCACGTTGTGTTGTTTTTCGTGTCGAAAAATATAAATTTTGTATTCATGAGATTCGGATTACGAATAATGAAAACTTATCTATGAGCTTTGCAGCGGATACAGCAAAACTTTGCAATATCTTCATGGAACACATATTCTATTCCACTTCTTTTGCCACCTTCATTAATATTTGGATGTCATTAACATAACTTCCCATCAAAGGTGAAGCTGCTTATTGCCAAGACTCCTTGCAGGTCCTCATTCTCCTTTGGGTCCTTCACTATCTCATGCCTAGCTTCTTTCCCGTGCATTGCAAACTCTCTACCCCGTGTATACGGGAGAGGCATCTCACAACCCACCGTGAAGTGACAGGCGGTTTTGATCTGCAGTCCTGCGCGCTCCCTGTCTCATACACTAGCACACGAGTGCGTTATAGGACGACTTTCCCCTATATGCGATATGGAGAGCTGATCTCATTCCAAATATCGCCTACAATGACAAAGACGAATTAAGAGTTTACAGTTGGGTTCCAGAGGAAGGGTTAGTGATGTGGCTAAGGATAAGATGGAGGTCTCGTGTAAAAGGTTTTGGTTACATTACGATGTCATTCAATAGCAGTTCGCAGGTCTACCGCGAGACGCAATGGTCTTTTGGACAAACTAGAAAAGGGCCACATCATAGCTATGACTTTTATGAATCAATATACAAAAACAAGTCTTCTTAGTCTTCCCCCTCCTTACGTCTCATCTCTCTTAATACCTCTCGCATCCTTCCAAAATACTCCTAAAAGGCTCCGGGATTTCTCTTGATAGCCCTGACCCTCGTATTGGGTCTCGCTGTTTTTCTTTGCTCCCCCGCGCCACCCCGCCACTCGTCCCCGCGCGTCTACTGGGGTCAGATCGCGGCGGAGATAAGATAAGGGCGCTTCCTCCGATACCGTCTCGTCATTCTATCCCCGCCCTCTCTGATGCTCCCGCATGCTTCCGCCCAATTTCCGTTAGCATACCGCCATGAAACAACACTGCGCTGATTGCTACACGGGTCATCGTGTCCATAGAGCAAAGACGCGTTGACGCAGAACATATCAAAGCTCGACGGTCTTTTGCAGTGCCTTTCCGTAGGGATAATGACGTATTTCTTCTTCGTTGGGACCGAAGCATGTAAAATCATTTTGTCTCCTCCTTCCATCCACGTCTCATTGTCGTGAATACTTGTTTATCGGCATTTCTCCGAGTGCTGGAAGCGACTTGCCTTGTCGCGAGACAGTCATACCCATGATCGGTGACCTTTCAGATATTGAAATAACATCAGTTCTGATCGAGTTTGATCAGATCACGCGGAGTCGCACTCGTCCCTCTGTGTTACAACGTTAAGCGAGTCGTGGGAACAGAGAGAGGGAGAGAGAGAGACAGAAAATGATAGGGGATGATAGAGTAAAGTAGAGAGACGGAGATAATGAGTAGAGAGTGGGGAAGAGATATAGAGGGCGACAAAGACAGAAAGGCAGAGACAGAAAGACATAGAATAAGGGAGGAGAGAGACAGAGAGAGATTTAACACGAAGAGCAAGACAGAAAATTGGAGAGAGTGAAAGAGAGAGGAATAGAGAGAGAGAGAGGTAGAGAGAAGAATATATAAGGGGGTGGGTGGGGTGATGAGGATATGGAACTTGGAACTGTCACACCTACACACATTTATGTTCTATTTCCTACACACAAAGACTAATTCTATTCTGCATACCTTTTTTTATTTTTAAGAAACGTATTTGAACCTATTGGACAGACCGTGTAAATTTCGAAGTTTAGTGCGGCCAAAGTGTCTGATGAAGGATCACTCGCAAGTAGTAATTACATCATGTCATTGATATAAAGGTCAAGATTTCCCATTTGGCGTTGATGGAGAGTTGTGTATGTTTTCCAGTACACAGACATTTCGTCCTTGCTTATTAAAACCCCTTTCAGATAAGCCAAAGCGATTATCCGAGGCTTACCCATCAGCGTACCCTATTGTTTAGTACATACATGAGGAGTTCATAGCTCTGCCTGATCGCTTTAGTAAAAACATATTAGGCCGTGACCATGAAAGCTGCGCTCTCTCAAAGACCATGACCGCAATGACATTGGACCGTTACACGCCTAGTGGTGATTGTCCAAGCTTGACTTGCCTCCTATCAGGGTTGTGTCTATAGTGTGTAACGATAGTGATAAACAGGTGCACCCGTGCTTACAACAAACACATAGTAGAGGGTACTCCCACAATACGAATACACTGAAGCCTGCTTTACCGAGAACCTGTATAGGAAAAACACCTACCTGTAAAGACAACATGTTATATTCCATTGACACCTGTATTGAAGTAACCTGTACATAAAGACCCCCTGCTCATAAAAAACACTTGTTTCCTTTTGATCGATCTTTATATACAGGTGTCACTGTATCACATCATGAAGTAAGTGAAAGATTCGCTTTTTGTCTCTGTTTCCCACTCGTGTCCTCCTGTTGTACTGTGGGATAGAATAATGGACTATTGATAATGACAACGTCGTTAGGATATCATGGGATCCGAAGCAAGAAAATGGACGGATAAATCGGAAATGGATAATTTTTTTCCATAATTCATCAGCACACTCTTAACCGAATTTACGTGCACACCCACACCCACACGCACACACACACACACACACACACACACACACACACACACACACACACACACACATAAGCACATTCACATATACAGACATGCACACACAGGTACACACACGCGCGTTCACATACAGACACACATAATGCACAAACATATACGTATATACATGCACACATAACAAAAATGCACACACATGTCATGATGATACACCACCGCACTGATAGTCATAGTAACATCAAATGGAAATGACAAAAAAAGAATTTTAGCCGGTAGGGGAGATAACACAAATCCCCTCGTTCTGTTTTCTGCCTCAATGTATCCACATCTACCAGAGATCTACCAGCGCCAAAGAGTGGCTATATCAAGTGCATTCAGTGCTTACCTTTACGGTTGGAGCACACTTCAACCTTCCTGTCGATCAATTTCAATCTAGGTACGATTACAGAGCACACAACGCACAACATAGAGACTGGTTTAACCCATTTGTGTCCGAATACACATTAATGTTCATTAATTTCAATCTAGGTACGATTACAGAGCACACAACGCACAACATAGAGACTGGTTTAACCCATTTGTGTCCGAATACACATTAACGCGTTTCGGGCTATAACTGTTTATATCAACTGGATAAAACATGCATTACACGGACGGGCATACATTTTTTTTTTTCACAAGATGAATCCGGTTCATCCGAGTCAAATGGCCATGAAATCTTTAAATTGGCAAGCCGCTAAAGAGGTTAATATCACATTTTTACTTTTCAAAATCGCAAAATTATTGTTCCATATTGTACGTATTTGACATTTTGTTAGTTCATGATATAATGTTCATTGGATATCATGATCGTATTTTTATTTAAAGCTGGTGTTGCCGATTTAAAAGCCGAATAATGATTATTTTTACTCCAAAAAAGGGCACTCATCCCAAATTAGTCAAATAAAGGATGTAATAATTAGGATGAAAACACTATATTTCGACTTGGTGATCAACAATTATAATTAAAATATTCTCTCAGTAGAAAAAAAAAACAGATGACAAAAAAATTGCCTTGATTTGACACGACAGGGCATTTTCGAGTCACTTTTCTTCCAGTTTTCATGTTCTTAAATTGCTGTTGCATCGTTTACGAGTGTTGCAACGTTTAAGATTTTTCTCAAATAGTGCATGGCGTGTCCTTCAATTCGCTTCTCAGTGATCGACAAGGACAGGCAAGGTTTTCTTTCCTTTTGATTCTTTTCTAAGTTCTCATTTCCAAAATAGCTGGTTTAATTTTTCGCTTTGCGGGTCGGAGGAACAGAAGAAAAATGGCTCCTGCTGAGCTCAATTCCGTCGATTGCACTTTATTTTGCTCGCGTCGTGATCTCGGAAAATTAATGGAAATCTTTGTGGTAAAAGAGTGACTGATGGAGAGAGAGTCCAGGAGTGGAGGGTATGGAGGGCACTTTGGCGAGGTACACTGTTGATCATATCTTACGGTCTGTGGTAAAGGGGTGCAAGGAGAGGAAGGGTGGAGGCGAGAGGGGGAATGGACGATATACAAGAAACACAAATGAAAAAGGAACGGAAAGGGAGCGAGAGAGAGAGAGAGAGAGAGAGACAGAGACAGACAGAGAGAGACAGAGAGACAGAGAGAGAGAGTGACAGAGACAGAAAGAGAGAAAGACAGAGAGAGAAAGAGAGAGACAGAGAGAGAGACAGACAGACAGAGAGAAGAGAGAGAGAGAGACAGAGACAGAGAGAGAGAGAGATGTTGAGAGAGGGATAAAGAAACGAACGGAATGATAGACAGATGAAGTAATGTGGATCAACCCAATCGCTGGTACATCTATATAGAGCTCCTTTAGACTAAAGTTTTAGAACGCAAATCTCACCTGCCTCCACGAATCTCCTAATAATTCCATATCAGCGCATGAAGGAAGAAGCAGAGACAACCCAGCTGGCCTGCTAGCTTCGAGCAAATTCTTTCAACGACTGAAACATTTATGTGTGTATTTTTTTCAACAGTAATGCAGACAAACACCCGCAGAGAAGCATTTTATCTGGCACAGAAAGGGTTAATGACAGCTTTATCAACATTAAGACCTGAATTTTCCATCTAAGCAATCATAATGTTGATTTCGATTCTTTTCTCCTTCCATTACTGCCAAATTCACCCCTTGTACACTTTTTAGACCACTTTTTTTTCTGATCATACTCACCGATTATACCATAGGTCTAACACCAACCATAGGCTATAACCCCTTTTTTCAGGTATACATGAGGATTAGCTCCGATTTAAGCCGAGTAGAATAAAGGTAACATTCAGTTGAACGATACATAACGCAAACAAATGTCAGAGGTATCGCAGTTACTATTCTGTATCTAAATTGACAGTTCCGTTACCACCATCGCCAGCCTGGGTTTTTACACTAGTACTTCAAGTAACATGTTCGAAATCTTGCAATATCACGAAAACGACATCTGCAGGAATGCACGGAGTATGTGTGATATCTTCATTAAGGCAAGGAGAATGAACGAGAGAGAGTGTCTGTACAAATAGTTTTCAAGGCACTTTCTTATCGCTTCAGCTGATTGAGACACCCTTATTAGGATTACTGTTGCTTTGATTGTAACTAGCCTGTTTAAATTCATCAGCGTACAAGGGCAAAACGTTCTTTATCCGAGTGTGCATAGCTTTCGAATCCACGTGAAATTCGAAAAAAAAATATGAAAAGTGCCTAGCTATAAGTTGATGGGTGTGTTGAAGATGTGGATAATAATTTACATCTCCTAACAATTAGAAAACATCACTGTTCATTCATGACCCATGATATATCAAGCGTTCTCGTAACAGAATGGTGTATGTGCATAAATGTATGTGCGAGTAGGGTGTGCTATGGTGGTGGGGGTGGGGTGTACCCCTCCCTACATCTATATAGACCTAAAAGGATTTCGAAGACTGAAGGGGATTTGAGAAGTTCTTTCATTGGCAATGTTTAGGTTTGCACCTGGTGTCCTGCCGGGAGAGATTAGGAGATTTTACATGGTTTGGAAACATACAATCACTCTGTTCGTCAAGAGAGATATGAGATATCATTTTATTTTTGAAAAGTACATTATATAAAAAAGTTATATTCAAACACGGATATTTTTTTTCAGTAATTTTTATTTTCATTTCGTGCAAACACAATTATTACATTAACCACATACTTCATTTGAAGTATACAAAGTACTGCATTGGAAATTAAATGCAATTATCAATAAAATGAAAACAATATTTCATACTCAAAGATATACAAATCATTTACGTATATCAACCTACGTATAATCCATTGGATTCGTGTTAAAAATGATAAGCATATCCATTTTAATGTAAATTAAGTTAACAAAGATTTCAAATATAAATACAAGTCATTTTCCTTACAAAATGAATCGCATTACTAAGTACTATTCATCATGTTCCTAATGGAAAATGCCCCGAGACCATGCATGCACAGCACTTATTAAACAACAGCTTCCACCACGCATGGCGCCATAAACCTCTAAAAATTCACCAAACCAGCTGCTGGATTTCACATTTTGTAACTGCTTAATGACTATTTTTTTTTGCTGTCTTCCTCTCCTTTTCTATGCAGAACGGCCCGGAGCACGGGCGAACCGAGGCGAGAAGGATCTTGTGAACAAGTTGATGAACGAATACGGCCATAAGGCTGCCCGCCCGGTCCGGGATGCCTCGCGACCAGTGTGGGTCTCCTTCAGGTTCCTGCCATCACAGATCATCAAGTTTGTGAGTAGCCAGCTATCTAGAAGCAAATAACCCCGCTGGGTATATTTGGGAAATAAATGGTGGCAAGAGTGACGTTGATTAATGCGATTGTTGTGGGGAAAACGAGATGAGAAGAGAGACTGGTGGTAGAGGAGACCTATTAGTCAACGTACACGCTGAAGTGATTGTCATGTAGGAACGCCACTGGGATTTCTGGAATAATCCTTTTCCAAGTAGGACATAACGACTTTTATTAAAAGGAATATCCTCTATTTCTGAATGATATGACACGGTCATTATCAAAACAGGGAATTGGAAAGGATGACATGTTGACATGATTTAAACAAAATCTTATTGTATTTATTTATGGAGCAAACAGTGTACGCATTACTCGGTTACTCATGCGATAATGTGGCATGCAAGACCTATGGCGGATGAAGAAAACACTTAAATAGGACCCTCTGTATCCGAAGGTTATGTGAATACACACGAACGCACACACACACATACACACACACATGTATATATGTATATATATATATATATATATATATATATATATATTTACATTTACACACACACAATGCATCTATAAATACGCATATGCGCACACGCATACACACACACTTACATGTAAAGCCCCATACCGTATGGCCTTCTTTCTGGTATTCTCCTTTTCTTTTTCTGTTCGCAATGGCGAGCATTTCAAATAATTTTGTTTCAAAGTAAACGCCTTTCTTATCAGGGATGTGACAAGGCAACTGTGAATACTTTCTTGTTTATTCGCAAATCTGAACAGCTGCGTATATTGTTTGATAAATGACACCTCTATTGACTCCTTGGACCCAGTCGACACATATATACAAACATGGCGAATTCAGAGTGAGCCGATTCTAGAGCCATCTTTATGTTGTGTGGCCGTGACCCGACACTCGAATGGGAATTACCGCCTTTATCGCAGACGACCAGAGCCTTTTACGTGGGTTCTATTTAATAATGTCCCATCATATTCATCCATCGATCGTGATCAACGTTCGGCGAAACGCAATCATCTAGAAGCTTCTGTCAACGTGTACACCGCACCGTCTTTAGGGAAAAAGCGCGCGAGAAAAAAGGCACAAAATCGAAAGCGATACAGGAATCGAAGCTTACACCGCCGATATCGCACGGCGCGTCGCCTGTTAGTTTGTATTCGGACACAGCACGTTCGGCAAACTCAAACAAGTGTTGGTCAGACTGAAAGGTCGAAGCAAACCATTCGTATGATTGCTAATATTTTACATTGATTATTTAATATAAGCATTGGGCCAATAAAAATAATACCATTAAGTTGTATAGATATGCACAGTGGTATAGTGGGATTCAAATCAAAGTAAAACTATGACACGCAATATACTAACAAATGCTTAAAACCCCAATAAAATCTTATAATCCCCTGAAGGGCAAAACTCGTTACCAACCATATTCGCATGAGTACAAGAATCAGGATTAGTATTACTAACACAGGTTAATAATCTTCATCGGACCGAATGGGGGTGGTCAAAACGGAGAGGCGACGACAAAATGGAACGAGTGCACAAACCCAAGATAACATTGGTGGCGGGCTGGGAAAATTGGAACAATACTTAAGAATTCATGAATTGTGCAACCATTTCAAATTGTTTACTATATCATATTTTATGAATGGAGCTTTAATGTACTGAGGGACATAAATATATATGTAAACATTCTTTTTCTCTTACAAAATAACCACCAACAATTTTCATAATTGTGTCCAATCTAAAACAAATAGTCAACACACTAGTCTGAAAAAAGTATAGGAAATATTATTGTCATTCTACAAAAAATAACACCACTGACACTTTCAATTCCACTCAAACGGAAACTACCCGTGACATTAATGATACACACATGAAGGCAAATCATTGAATATATTTTACAAAATCAGCTGCGAATATCACGAAAGTGCAAATATGCCTGAACTAGTCTGGAAATGACAAAACAAGGAGCGCAGATTAAATCAATTCCGAAGACAGACTGACCTTTTGGAAACGCGGAAAGGTGCACCCCGCTCGCTGGCGGCGGCATATGCTCCGTCGTAGGTGGGAGGGAAGATTATGAAAACTCAATTGAATTAGATTAATACAGCAGGTTTTTGACAATGAAAGGAGAAGAAAAGCCAGGTAGAATCTGATAAGCCGTGTTTATGGTCCGTGGATTATATCTTAGCCCAGATTCCCTTTTCAGGCAGCTTTTTGTCCGTATGATGTGCATATCTTGCTTCATATTAGATGTTAGACAAAACCATTAAACACCATTAATGTTGACTCACTGTTTTCTTTTCCTCACTGTCTTTGTCTCTCTCTGTTCATCCCTCTCCCCCTCTCACACATCCATTCTCATCTCCGTTTCACGTGTTCTCTTCTCTCTTATCCTCGTTTCTTCACAATTTGGCTCTTCTTTCATTCCTTTCCTTCCATCTCTTCCCCGACTCCGCTCACTCTACCCCCTGCTCTCTTACCATCCTTTCCTCTTAACCATTTCCATTCCCTTGGTGTTATTTCTCATTTCTATTTGTATTTGTCTTTTTCTCATTCTTTATTTCACTTCTCTCTCTTTTCTCCCCTTTCTCTCACCTCCCTCTTCCTCTATAATCCTTTTTCCTTTTGCCCCTCTATGTCTCATTCGCATGTCAATCACCTTTTCCCTCTTTCTTTTTCTCCCCTGTTTTTCACTTCCTAACACTATGCCCTTCCAACTTCTTCTTCCTCCTTCCCATGATGTTTCTCCTCCCTCTCTCCTCTCTTCTTCACTACTCTCTCTACCTTCCCTTCTCCACCTCTCTCCCTTTTCTTCTCCCCTCCCTCCTTCCTCCCTTTGATCTTCCCTCCAGGACGAGACTCAGCAGCAACTGACTATTATGTCCTACATGCGAATGGTGAGTATCAACCTATGTAACATATGCCACTCCACATCGCACCCCTGATCTAGATCTTAAAACACCCTTGTCCTTGACACGTGATACATAAGGCAAATGATCACGTGATACATTGGATAATTATTATTGGATGATATCGTAGATCGTACAGTAAACTCAGTAGATGTCGCTCCACGGTTAGATGGATGAATTATTAGGTACAATTTCATTTCGAAAGCCTATAATCATTTTTGTTATATGTATTAATGTACAAAGGGTGAAACGCTTTTATAATCAACCTTTGAATTTCATTTTGTCGTACCTCTTGTGATAAATTGTCAAAGTCAATTTCACTCTTGCTATTACTATTACTACTACTGCCCCTCCTACTTACTACTACTACTACTACTACTAGTACTCTTTCATGCACTACTACTACTACTACTACTACTACTACTACTACTGCTACTACTATAACTATTATTGCTGCTGCTACTACTGATATTTCTACTTACTACTGCTAATACTACTGCTACTACTACTAATACTACTACTACTACGACTCTTTGCTATCATTACTATACTGATAAGCTGCAGTCACCATCACTGCTTCCGACGACACTGACCCAACGATTCAAGATAGTACGTTTTATTTTTAGGCGATCGAGTTATTAAAAGTCAGATCCATTTAACCCAAATAAAGTTGATGTCATTAATAAAAGTAGAGTGAGTTTAATATTAGCAGTGGGTAACTCTGCTGAAGTAGAGTCTATAAAGTGAAGGATGACGTTTAGGGAATGACAAGGCCTTTGGATGTTAGTTCATCATTCTAAAAATGTTAGTTTTAATTTACTAGTTCAAAAATGAATGAACCTTTCTTTCTTCATGAAGAGAATTTAATCTAAAGGGAACTAACTATATGTATTACGAATCAACAATGTCTATGACTGTCCAATAAGATGAAGGAATGCAAAAGGGATAAGCAACAATCAAATAAATGCTACCATTACAATCAGACGAGAAAATGATATTTATTAGGACAACGTGAGTATAATTAATTGTAATTAATAACATTTTCGATATGTGGTATTATTGAAAATAATTTCGATTCCTATCAAGGCACATAATGCAAAGTGTCATTGGTTGTAATAAAACATTTTCTGTCATAAATCTTGCTAAAAGTCCGAGATGAGTTTCAATGGATGCATCGACATTAAAATGTTTTTATGAAACTTTAACTGAAAAGGACATTTGTTCGGTCATAGTTCTCAACGACCATTCCCTCGGAAACTTCTTTGCCGATGTCGTAATGAGACTTATATCGACATGATTCAGCAGTTTGAAGACTCCTCTCTTCTTTGGAAGCAGTGAACATTTCTAAATTGCTAAATGTAGCGATTTGCTTGCTTTGCCGCGATGTGACGACTTCACTGGTGTTAAACGGTGAGCGGGAGGTGGAGCCGAAAACTACCTCCATGTGAAAGTTCTCTTATTCTCCTCATCAAACGAAAGCGTTATGAATCATTCTGATAATGAAGCAAATCCAATAAATATTATTGTGTGCAGAACTGATGTTGTCATTGGGTTGGGGACGAAAAGAAACAAGTTTCGTCCTCTTCTTGGAGTCGTTGTTGTTGCCCGGGGAAGTGTGGTGAAGTATATGTTTATGCTAACTCGAATAGTCACATGCCATGTTGATGAATGCAAAAGATTGTGAAGCCTGATGAAATCCAATAGAGAGAGATGCCTGGAAGGTAAGTCAGAAGAAACAGGAAGAGAAATGGTTTCAATCCGACCCTTCAACGTAGTACAGGGAGTATCTCTCTTAGGCTTGACAGAGCTGCACTTTTGGCGGAGGGGCGCGCGTATGTCATGTTATTCAGCTCCGATAAGACTGATTAATGAAGCTTTCACATGCCCGGCCTCTTCTCCGACAATAAACAGATATTGAAAAGTCTTTCACCGTCACTAGAGAAATGAAGAGAGATGCAAATATCTAGAAATAAGTCAGGATATAATTCGGACGGACGGACGGGCGAGGATATTTAATCAAATGATAGCGCCGTTTAACCGAATCCATGTTACGTGAATGCTTCCAGCGCCCGTAGCGGGAATCCAGCTCGAAGCAGAGACGAATGCAAAACATTTCGTCCTCCGACTGCTGGTTGTGTTTTATTTTTAGGGGAAATGTTGACGCTCCGCCAAATTTACTGAAATTGGGAGGTATTTAAACGAGGACGGGCAGTTCCTGTCCTGCTTGTGGCACCTATCGGTGATATTGAAGAAGAGCACCCTACGTCATCACGTGAATTCAATATCCCGCATCCTCATTCACGCGGCGAAAAACACCACCTGAATTATCAAGTGGGTATGGGGATGGGGATGGGGACGGTGAAGGGAGGTGGGGTTTAGAGAGGCAAAGGGAGGGGGAAGAAAAACGCATATACAACCCCAAAAAGGGCTGATGTACACATATACATGAATGTTGGACAAATTTCTTTCAGAACGGCCGGTATTCTTAAGAGAGGTTTAATGCAAACGGTGTACTTAAACTTCACTAACTCTATGGGACGCCAAATTAAATAATACGACCACTTGTTATTGATTATATATAATTGATTTTGTCTTCGGCATCACTATGATATATCAAGTTTATCAACACAGAAATTACAGCGGAAAATTGAAATCGACCAATGTCGCCCTGATACAGTCATACAATGTCGAGACGAATTGCTGTGACGCAATGATATGACGCAGGCGCATCCTTTGCGGCCAGGCCTTAAAACTTGCCGTTCATTTGTCTTGCAAACGCTAGGTGTTGTTAACTTAACCATGCATGTGCCACAGGCGGATTATTTCACTGTCAATACACACAAATCCCATAGAGCAATATCTTTTCTGTCACAGGAAGGGTTAAAAGGATATGTTGCCTAGTTGCCTACGAATGAAGAAGGTCATCCAATAGACCATTAAATTTGGAACGAATAGCTTTTTTGACAACCGGAACGCCTGTCCTAACCGCTTGTCTGGTTTACCGTCAACTTATACATAGAAACAAGATATCGGAGCATAAAAGTACGGAACATGACAAATGAAAACGAAAACGCCTCTCTCCAGACGCCTTCTCGAGAATATCCATATAATATGTGATTTTAAAAGGGGCAAAGGTGCTCTACCTCTGTAATTGATTCTATTGAAAAAAGAGAATTTTTGCGGGGATTCTATCTTGACTTAACCGCAAATTCTCATTATCCATGCTTCACGCTTGTATCATTCACGGTCCTGCCCAACCGATACCAACAGTGCATTATCGTTGTCATAGTCTGCAACCGATACGGCTCGGTAGCAGGGTGCGCTTTTGAAGCTAGAGGTGGGTTTATTTCACCCCATGTAAATGCTGATAAGCCAGCGTGTTTAACCCTCCGGGTTGCGATCCTGCAGGCAAGTGGGAAACGTGTTCCCATTGTGCGATCTCTACACCGTGTATATTACATCCCTTGTTTGATTTGCTTTGAAGCTTTTCGTTTCGCGTTTCACCTCAGCGCTGACGTAAGAACAACATGGATCTTTCATCTCGCATGCCCGTTCCCCGCCTAAAAAAAAAAGAGGTTTCCATGATACTCTCGGCTTGACAAGCATTCAGGTTGCATTAGGCAACTCCTCATCCCACAGGTAAGCGAGAGTTTTCGTGATAAAAGTGCGTCAGCATCGCAACATACCCCAGCTGGAAGATAGCATCGAGTAAAAGCCAATTGGCCTAACTGGATGAGCGAGACTGGGTACCTGTCTGTGAAGAGACAGTTGTGACAGCGTCGCCAAGATTTCATCAGATCGGGTCGCATTACTTTATTGAGAAGCAAGCAACGCGGAGAGACCAGACACTCGGTGAACCCAAAAACGTATATTGCATACGCCATTGAATCGTTGACCCCTACCCATATACCTATACACAGGCACGGTATTAAAGGAGCTTGTTTTATTGTATTATACAAGAATTTTGAGTCCTCTGAGTGTAAGAAGCCATACCCCAGCCTGTTGTACCAAAGTGTAATCCTTTTAACGGATTATCATTAATGGGAAGATGGGGTGGGAGACGGGGGATGGGAGAGGGGGGATAGGGGTCGTTGAACAGTAGACGAGCTCTCAATGCCATTTCCTGAACGTAACAATAATTTAGTCTAGTATGCAACAACTCTGTAACCCTTACTGTGCACCCTCTTTGCCCATGTACCAACTAGTCGAATATCCTTTTGGAAACTTTCCATGTCGTATTCTCCCCATGTTGGCTAATACCCAGTTATGTCTACGTCCAAATCCTCGAGTTGACATTTAGTCCATGCACTTCATATACACCCAAATTCGAATTGGCCTAACTTGTCGTAATAATAATTTCTTGTCTAGATTGGACTTACTGCCATTTTCCCTTTTTTTTCGATGAGGCGGCCTTTTAAAAGTGCGAGGGAAAAATCCAATAAAACACCACCAGAAATAAAAGAACTAAATGACTGTAGAACTTCATCTTGAAACCTCCTTCTTGAAGGAAAAAATAGATCATTAAAGTTAACAGAATGCGGATTGCGTCTGAAGGATGTAGAGTGGGGGGGGGGGGGGGAGCGGAAATGATAGTAATGAGTTTGCTACGAAGAATAACAAGTCAGGGCACAACAATAAACTAATGACTGATATGTGGAATTATACTAAGTGGGATGATTGACTACATGAAGTAGTTCTACGATATTACTCGTTAAACGACTCATTGATTTCATGAAGCCAGGAACATACATGCAAGACACATAAAAGAAAAAAGGAGAATGATAAGAAATGGAAGTAGTTATGGATACCTGATTGAATGATTTCTGGAAAATGCATCGAAATTAGATGCGACAATAATGACATAAATGGGATGAAGGAAAATTTGTATTATGAATACATTGACAGAGAGCAGAATAAACAAGTCATGATAGATGAAGATAGTGTGGACCATTGCCAAATGATTCCATGATGGGGAAGGACTGATTATTTGACTGATAAACTGATGGAAAATACAATGAATCAATGAATAAAACTAGAAGTAAGTTTATTTGATACGTTTTTCATGTCAAACGAAATGTTTATTAATCCTGTCTTAAAGAACAAGATTGAAACGGATATTGGACACACATATGTCAATAAAAATTGGCTGGTGGAAGGATTGGGCATTTTTTCCCATATTGCATTTTAATCATATTGGAGCTTAATAATTTTTATAAAAATGATTAAGCTCCAATATAATTAAAATGCAATATGGGAAAAAAAATCGTCATTCTGATATACGGGTATGAAAAGCGATGCTCGTTTTTAATGTATGGATTAAAAAAATGCTAACGAATTGGTCGCTATTGAAATTCAATATTAAAGTGTAGCTTTCACTGCCTGCAATGTAGTTGCATAACAGTGAACCTTCGTACATAATAAATGTATAGCCTGTAGTTCAAGTTTCTGTATGCCAGACGGCCCATATCGTGCGCATCACATTGTTACGGCCCTTTTGGCAGAGATACGCGCAAATAAGCCTTATGCCAGAAGAGCGATATCGCGCGCGGGCCTGCGTTACGGCCCTTCTGGCACAAATGCGCTACATTCAAGCCACATGCCAGAACGCTCCCAATATGTTTTTTTGCACATAGCATAAAAACCTCTGAATATTTGACATCAAATTTAGTTCATATCATGTAAAACCTGATAACTTAATACATTCATCGAAATTAACTTCAAAAACAAATACACGACCACACAATTTAAATTTTCAGAGAGGCCAAAACTTTAAACGCGATTTTCTCGGAATGGCCAAAAACAGTTAAGGCCTTTCTGGCAGAAGGCCGACGATACTATGTTTGAAAGATTTCGAAAAAAATAATTCTATCACTTTGGAGCGCTCACATTCTGTTGTTAACGTTCATTGCTATGATAACTTCATGGAGTACTTCACGGATTCTGAATGATCTAATCGGGGGAACCCGGGAGAACCATACCAATACTTTTAATGGATCCGGAGTAGATATGGCATGAGTATTCCCCTATCGACATCTCACAGCTTTGCCCGCCCGAAGCTCACCGTGGATGTTTGTAGAGGATCAACGTCATCTCTCGTCGCACGGGCATCTCCAGTCAGTCTGCTTCATTCATGAATTCATGGCCTCGTAACAATCAGCCGTGTCGGGGAAAGGCAGTAAACTCCTTAACAATAGGATGGTCGATAGCAATCACGTGGATAATACTGGTTCAAAAATGATACAGTAACACACAACGGATGGAAGGTCACCCACGATTAAGTGATTAGAAATACTCAACTTTTCTCAACGATATATTCAGCTCATTGTGATTACCAGTTATGTACGCACTTGAGAATGACAAAATCACAACAATATTCAACTTTGTCCCATGAAAACTGAGTACTAAGATGCTGGTTTGATAGGTGAATTATACAGTTATCATTGTTAATAAACATAATGTATAGCTTTTATAATCGCTTTTAGCATCCTTGTCAACCTGGGTTTGTCAGTATTGGTGTATATTAACCGGGACAAACACTGGTACCTCCAAGGCCTACACTGAGGACAACATTATCTGTGTAAAGAAATCTAGTCTGACTTCCAGTTTGTTTGGCATTTCTTAACCAAACTAAACATACAAAAAGTAAGCAAGGCCCCCTCCCCCTCCCTAAGCAGAAAAACATAACTGTTTATCGAAGTTTTAAGCAAAATAACAGGATTGTTTCTTAACTGATTGATTTTTTCCACGTGAAAATCACATTTATCTACTCCGTGATGCATGAGTGAGCACACATTGAAGGAAAAATGGTAACTTTTCAAAAGTCACAAAAGTCAGTATTGTGGGCCTGCAAAACACGATTTTGGTGAATTTGGTTTCTGGTGCGTTAAAGTGCTGCTGTTGTTTGACCATCCATTGATTGATACTTTCACACCAATTTTGACACGCCTTTTCACTGTTGACTGAACACAATTTTAAAGGGGTGGGGGGGGGGGTTGGTATGCTAAACCCTTTTGATATTGCGACATCCGTTCACTTTATTGAATGAATTGACACCAGGTAATGGTTAACACCATGTATCATCATTAGCTGTGTAAACATAAGCGGAAGTCGTTGTGTCATGGTTGAGTGTTAACGCTTTAAATGGTTCCACTTAACTCCACTTAACAATTTTGCCTTTAATGTTTGCTCACTCATGCATGACTACATGGATTAATGTGATTTTCACTCGGAAGTTAGTCAATAAGTGAAAAAAACAATCCTGTAAAGTTATGTTGCACAAAATCTCTTCGATAAAAAGTTATGCTATTTTGTTTAGGGGGAGGGGGATGGGGGGGGGGGGGGGTGTATAAATTTTGTGTATAAATGCAGGTTGTAAACAACCTGCATTTATTACAGGGATAAGGCTGCGGTGGACTAACCTTTCTCGATGTCTTTCTCGACTCCCCTGAGAAAAAAAAGGACAATGGTATATTACTAGGCTACTAGACTCTTTTTTTTTTAGTTTAGATTCTAAATGTCCAACCGCCTGGATGTGAGGCTAGGAAAAGCTCCGTATACCCCAATGGCATGAAATTGACACTTGATTAGATGCAGTAAGTACCCTTTAGTAATCTGGATTTAGTGTCTGAGCTACCCAGGTCAAATAGTCTATAATCAATCAGCAAGAATCAAATTAATCTTGTTTATTTTAGCCTTCAATGGACTATCATCTATTTTAAGAGTGAGACAGGGTTTCTTTTAAAGGGTTGCTAAATTAGAAAAATGAGTTCCCACTAATCTATGCAAAATTATCCACTAAAAACGATTTTCACACTTGTTTGCTGCAATAAAGTCTCATTTTGACGAAAATTTAAGAAAAAAAAACAACGCCTCCAGTGATGTCAGAGAAGTCAAAATGTCGTAGATTGTACGGAAGTCAACAATAGACCATTTTCGTAATATATCCACAACTTTCCTCGTAACTGCGTAGTAACGCGTTATTGAATTCACATGTGTCTTGTCATTCAGATTCAATGGATGGAATGCACTTTGAATCTATTAATTGTTGCTACTCGGACAAGCTTTGGGGTTCCCATTGGTAACGTATTGTTTGAACGGCGTGAATAAACTGTTTTATACACGCCGTTGGCATTTATGGCATTTTGACTTCTCTGACGTCACTAGAGGCGTGCGTTTTTTTTTCAAATTTTCGTCAAAAAGAGACTTTATTGCGGCAAACGAATGTGAAATTCGTTTTTAGTGGATAATTTTACATAGATTAGTGGGAACTTATTTTTCTAATTGAGTAACCCTTTAAATTGTGATTGTGAAATGAAAATGTCATAGGATATGGTATATGATAACGTTTCTCTTTTCTTCTATTCTCCCCCTCCCTCTCTCTCCCTCTCTCTCATTCTCTTTCTCTCTCTGTCTTTCTCTCTCTCTCTATCACCCTCTCTCACTCTCCCTCACATTTTTTTCTCCCTATGTTTCTCCTTTTTTCTTTTGTTTCCTCTCACCCCCTTCTGCCCCTTTCTTTGTTGTTTGTCTGCTGTGGTGGATTGTACTATACTACATAAAAACAATATATATTGTATATGATGTGTGTTTGATTCCTGTCGTAAGCATTTTAAAGTTAGTAGATTAGTGTGTTTTTTTTAAGAAAAAAGTAGAATTGCCAGGAAATTGTTTGATAGAATATGATATAAAAACGCTGAAGAAGAGTAGTTTGCTAATACTACTCTCCCCCTGCGTTTTCAGCGCCATCGCAACCTCCCATATCCGTCTTTTTATAAGTAGATATTCCATAATAATTTCTAATTTTATTTCGAAGTATTTCTCGAAATCAATTTTGGCTATGTCCATGGTGCTTGCTATGCTATGATTGAATGATATCAAGTTTGTATGCTCTGGATGTGTGTTTATACAATGTATTTGTTCATGAATGGTTTCACTTCAGAACCTGAAGAAGGCCAAAGCTCGCATTGCAATTGAAATTGACAGCTACGACCACCTTCCTAGACTATTCTCTTAATGCCTATATATATATATATATATATATATATATATATATATATACTGTATATGTGAAGAATATTGAGAAAAGGCGCTGAAAATATAAATGTAAACACAAACAAGTTAATGAAGACGCCGGAGAATAAAAATATTCAAGTCTTAGACATTTATCAGTCGAAATATTGATAATTTTTTCTTTTTCGGCGTCTTCATCAATTTGTTTGTGTTTACATAAAGATATATATACAAACAAATGTCATATTTTGATGAACACAACAGCTCCCTTGTTTCGTCTATGACAGACAAACTCTGACAGACTAAGATCATACATACGACAGTTCAAAACATTTGATCACAAAAAATCGCGTCATCATTTTAAGTTGTGTTAATTACGTGCCGAATGAAATAAATAAAAAAAATCCGACGTTAATGGAGCATACGCTCTCAATCGATATCAGAAATAAATTGGTTGAAGGTAATTACTGAAAGATTTATATGGTATGGAAGTTGAAACGAAACTCCATGTGATTCAGGGACCGTCTAAAATTTCCGCAATGGCGTCAACAAAGCGATAAAAATCAAACCCAAATTGAATTGTATGCGACACCATATGTCTCGATCATCTCGTTATCAGCAAGAAGTGGCCCTCAAATATATATAAACAGAACATATTCATGTAGCTTTAACAACTGCACTATGCATATTGCCATAAGCAACATTGTTCATGTTTACCGAGACTATTACGAGTATCAGAATTTCTGTATCGATTTAGCATGTTAAGCGTCTGTTAAATGCATGATACCGTATGATAATGATGCTAAGCTCTGCTGGATGCCACAACACGGTTCCATAGATAAAGCATGGAAATAAGTAAAAATGACAACATATTCAGGAGTTCTAATCCCTTTTATTTAATATTTTTATGTGCCAATGAGGCACTAGTAATACACGCCATTTCCATAGGCAAGTGTTGAGACTGACAGAGAAGGAGTCAAGTAGATTCCTTGTACGTCATCACGAAACGGTACACAAACTTAAAGTATAACTGAATTTTCAATCACGAGTTATTTGCGGAGAAAGAAAATAATGTATTTGCAAATTGTCAGACACATACATGTGGCATACTAAAGCCGTCATATCGTGCAAATAGCCGCCTAGAAACGCCAGTCCCGAGCAAACACGTGTTGTCAAATAAACGCTCGAAATTCATTTTGGAGGCCTATTACGTTGGACGAACCCTGTCGGGATTTTTTTTTTTTGCTGCCCGTAAGCACGCTCTTTTTCCGCACGAATGCGTGAAATTGATTTACCTTACCCTCGACTAGTCTCCCTGCGTCTGGGCATTATACGAGGTGTTACCGCCTCTTTCATCATGTCACTGTATTATTCATGACTGAGATTGTCCAAGGTGAGCACTGCATTCCATGTCTTGTCTCCTCCGCATTCCCCCAAGATCCCATTACGGCTTTACACGGAGTCTACGTGCAGATGTGAGCTGCAAAGTAGCTTTTACTTAGACCTTATCTCGATTCAAGACCAGTGGCTTCCTCCTTCCTCCCTCCACTAATACCGGAACACATCCTGTTACCAGACAAAACACTACTCCACAGGGGATTTGTGTGTATCTATTAGCGGTACCAGACTGCAACAATAACACAATAGTTCATTTTCGTACCCCCCCCCCCCCCCCCCGTGTTATTGTGCACCTTAGGAATGAAAAGTAATAGTTGAAGTTGATCGTTGAAAGTGTTTCCGCAGGAATCAAGTCTACTGGACATGATTGAGAGATATCCTGCGAGTCTGCGACCGTCAATACTTTCCGTGACCTATGCTTCTTCCTTCCATCAGGCCGCTCCAATGGCGGCACTACGTTTGACAGAGAAACAATCGTACCCATGTCTGCGCCCTATCCAACTATCTATCTAAGTGCCATATGTTGTGACGTAGGCGATCATGGGTTGCCACACCTCTCCGTCTTGAGCTCTTTGTATCAGCTTCACGTCATGGCAAACATCACCGTACTCTACTAACCAGTCAGTCACGCGTCTTATCCAAGTAGTCCTCTTCCCTCTCCTGCTTCTTTTCTCACCTATCTCTCCAGTCAAAGTCAACCTTTCAAAGCCGCATTTACGAAGTACATACCACCCAAATCTCAACTGTCCAATTCTAAGGTGAGACCCCCCCCCCCCCCTTTTCTCCCTCTAACTCGGATCATACAGAGAATGAAACACACAAAGTGGATATTAAGGACATGTCATCACCCTCTTTAAATCTTTATGCGCATTGACGCAATTTTGCCCAAATAATGCACACAAATCCCATACCGCGGCACTTCAAAATTAAAAAACAACAGATTAAAAACTGTCTTTCCCGAACATTTAATCCACCATCTGTCACTATCGCATTGAACTATAATGTACAAGCTTCAGGATTGTTATGCTTATCCTCTTGATTTTTTATTGTAATGTATTGGGGAAAAATTGATAATAAGAAAATGGTCAATTAGAAGTGACATGGTTTCATTTTGATTCATAACCACAATAACGCAATTGTTTAAACTGTATTATATTCTATGGTTAGTTTGTGCGCCAATAATTTACTGTAAACATGATCAATTCAGATGTTTAACTGCTCTTCATGTGCTCGTATAAAGGGACTTCTAATGTACCATTATTGAATTGAATCAAATTGAATTGGATTTATCCGGCACGCGAGGGAGTAACTTGAATCGCTCGTTTGGGACCTGGTTTTGTTCTACGGTTTGCTGTGAAGGAACCGTATTGCGTCACATGGCTCTTATATTCTATTTTTTTTCATAACGCGACTGTTCATTTTTCGTAAATAGAACGGACCACTGTTCCAATCCCTGAACTTATTATTTACAACAGACCTAACCGCTATCTTTGACGCAGCGAACTGTTAGCAATTCCCAAGTGTACCCATCTAACATAGACATACTTCGTCTAAAATGATCTTGAATTATCAATGTCACAACCTTTGAGACAACGTCATACACGATTTTGCCTCGATTTTGCAGTTGTAAAGGATTACAACTGGAAATGTGGCGCTTCCTTCTTGCACAAATCCCATGCGATTCACGTCACACGACTGATCGGATCGTGTCGTATGCGGTGGCCTAAATGTATCTATAGACAACCGGATGATTGTTACGTCCATCATAGTCAGCGTCTTGAACCCCAGTTCGAGACGAAAGCATTTTTTTATCATTAGGTTATGTTTACATAAAATATAGAATGTCGATGCTATGTGTTACCACCGTGTTTCCATTGAATGCATTACCACAGCGCATGTGTAAATAGGGTCTTGCAAACCTGTGCAGTGTCCCCGAAACGAATGAACATTGTTTCGGGAGTCGATACAGCACGTGTGTGGGCGAATCACTAATTTCTACTCTAGAGATCTATTTGCAAGATTGTTCGTGCGGTAGAATCCGGTTATGAATAAGGCCATGCATCTGCCGTTGGTTTGATGGGTCTCTTGAGGGGTAGGGGGGGTGGGGCGTGAAGAGAAAATACGATGATTGACAGGGGGAAGTTAATGGGTGCATCGAATTGTAGTATTTCATCTCACGCTCCGGATACAAGACGAGGTCTTGAAATGGATTGAAGAGGCTCTCGGCTGAAAACTTGCACCTGACCGTACAGAAGCTATATCAGTATCAACGAAAAAGTAATGATGAACTGGGTCCTACCCTAAAATATACCCTCGTCTTTCACGGACATCATATCATTGACGTAAGGATATGCCCCCTCCCCCACCCCGCCCTCAAATCCTGTTATTGCTTACCCCTATGCAAATTCCTGGATCACTTTCATTGCATTGAGTATAGTTGTATTAAGATTAAGATTCGTTCATTAAAGGAATCGTCTTGGAAGCTTTGTCAATACTTTCGTAAACAGGCTCACATCTACTTTACAATGTTTCATACAGTAGTATAAAGTGAAGTAAACTCAAATCTGCAGTCATTTCCAGCACTCTGTATAAGCCCTTTTTCTTCGCGTTAGTATTGCCTGATTTTGTGCATGTTGTACTCCATGACCATTAACTTCTACTTATTTTCTTTACACATGAGTGCGTTTTCATTGGACAACACGGGCTGTAGCGACAACGCCATAAGAAACAGCAACATTCCCAATTATATAAGAACTACTCTAACCCTTTGCGCGTCAGACAAAATGCTTTCATATAATGTTCTGTCTGTATTATTCGTGCGAAAATGCATTGACGGTGCATGAGGAGTTAACGATGGGGGTGGAAATCAGAAGTTAGCAGGCATTTTGCATTCTGTACACGTTATGTACACATTAATCCCTACGTGTCACACTTAAATGCCAGATCTTTAGCGGCCGTAGGCCATTCTATACCCGCCCCGTGATACCAAGCGCGTCAAACCACTCCTTCATGATTAAAAAAAGAGAAAGGTCTTGTGATATCCATTCCGAGCTGTACATGATATAATACTCAAGGACATTTCGTAGAAACAATGTATCAAAAGAAATCATAACTGTAAAAGGGAAACAGAGCGTGGTACTCGTGTCTCTTTTAGTTTCCCTGGTATGTTATACCGAGGGCCTCTCGGGCTTTTTAAAGCTGATAGGTTAATGGAGCGAAATGAACTCCTCTTCCTCTGATCCGTGGTGAGATGGCGGTTGACTTGGCTCGGCGGGAGTGTGCGCTGTGAGCTCGGGTGGCTTTCCCACTGCTAGATCCTTTCCGAGAGTCAGGTGGATGCCTCGTTCTTGGCTCGAGCGGCGCCAAAGCTTTCAAGAAGGAGTCTGTTTTATACAATCCACTGCAACACAGATGGACTTCGAGCTGGGCTTATGTACAACAATATTTACTACATGCTGATCAACCAGTGTATTTTCGCGGGCTAATGCTTGATGGGATGGTACATTTTATTAACAACCATGTTGTTTTAATTAAAAATACATGTACATCCATTAGAAAAAGAACACGGAATATTAAACAATATCAATGCAAAAGTAAAAAAAAATAGAGGAGACACAAAAACTTTTCCTTTCCTTCTTCTTTTATTATCGTAAAACAAGCCGGAAGTGCCATCAGATATCGCCCTCTCGACCTTCCCCTCCAAGCGTCTTGAAGTATGCCATTATTAAAATAAAGGCCCTTCAAATTTCGCTGTCCATTAACTCGCTTGGATTTCATTACCCTAGTTTTATGAACCCACATTATCGTGTGCGATGCGATTTAGTGCTCTAAAATCGCAACGAGGGGGTTGTTTCTCAGTACAGAATTACACGACGCGGGGGCATAATGTTTGAACTTTTCTAGGGCGACGGTGATCGGGTATCAGTGATTGATAAACTTCCAACGTGCTGGTGTGTGTTACCGTCTCATCGCGAGCACAGACGGAGAGCACAATGTAGGCCACTCGCGCAAACAATCAATGTATTGGCCGAGTTACTCACGGTGTCGAGTTAAACAAAACGGGAGAGCCCCCTTTACCTTTCTGGAGTTGTTTGCTCGCAGAGATGATGCCGTGCTTCGTAGCTAGCTATTTGTGTCACTGAAGGAGATCTGGTTGCCACCACGCCAGTACGTTAGCCACTTTCCCGCCATTTCGCCTCTTGTCCCGCCATTTTTTTGTGTTGCGAGCACCTTCTTAAACGCACGGGGATTGTAGGAGATCTTGCGCTACTCCAAAACCGCAACGTGACCAAAATTTCCGCAAATTTAGGTGCATTGGATGTAGGTTTATTCGCTTCTACGGTGTTTCCGGCCAGATCCTCCCTCCAACGTCTCCCCATGTCTCTTTCATTTTTGCCCCTCTTTTCTTGTTTATGTCTCCTTCTTTCTTTATCTTTATCTCGCCGTCTCTTTCCCCATTGTTTCTGCTTTTACCTCTATTTGATACAAATCCATTGTCTAACCCCGACCCTTTTCCAAAACCCCAAATAAGGTGGCATCTGTTGAGCAAGCTCACAATTTATTAACGGCCCTGCAGTTGCGACGAATAATAGACGACCTTTATAGATGAAATCATGAACAAATTATGGGGAAACAGTGATTGGTAGCTACTGTCATGTATGAGTTTGGGATCAGGGAAATCCGATTAGTATGCCAAGTTGGCAACGACAGTAGCAGCATGAAGTGGACAGGCAGAACATCAGGTTTCTGAGACATTGAACCACTTTGGTATCATGATCTGGGTCTAATATCGATGTACCAACAGCCATTGGCTAGCTTACATGCTCCTCTATTTGAATGAATAGATTTAAATAATAATATGAAATTCAAACTACATGCAGAGAGTAGCTAGCAATCAAGACAAAAATACACACATAAAACCAAGCCAATGCTAACATTATTCAGCATATACAATGGACAGCTTACATTTACATATCACGCTAAGCATGCTAAGTAATGGATGAGTTTCATGGCTAGACAGATTATCGAAAGATATCGGACACTAATGACTCATCATACTGCACGAAAATTATGTGCATATCTTCCCAATCACAGAATGGATGTATCATATACGTACATGGATAAAAACACATCATTTCACATAAAATATTACTTTGAACGACGTAACCATGGTAACCTTTAATGACGTGATAACTTCCTCCCTCGATGGACCTAGATATGGTGGATTCTGTACGACTGATGCATCCTAGAGGCTAAGGTTACTTCAATGTTGAAATGACAATGACAATTTTATCATAATTGTGAACTTCCAGACGGACAGATAGGCTCATTACAAATGTGTTTGTCCTTTCCGACTAGTTCTAAACTTACACTTTCTCTGCAGCAGCTGTCGCAATTTGGTGAGCAGTGCTTGACATGTTTCCAATACGGGGCTCAGAGTGTCTTTCAGGCCCGCTCTCTCTGCTCATTCATCCTCCCCCACCCCGTCTCTCGTCCCTTCCTCAAGCCCCGGCTCGCCGGAGCTCACCCATCTCTTGAATCCGAATCACATTTTAGCCCTGACGGTATTTTCATTGCGTCGTGTATAAATAGCTGCCGTAATACCTTGCTGAAGGTAAGTCGACTTAGGCGCGTTCTTCTCATCACCCATGCCTGTTCGCTTTCTCCTTTTCTTGTTTGAACCATCTTACCCTGAATGTATGATGATTTTCTTTTCCCTTGTTTTCAGCCCCCCCCCACCCTTTTCCCCTATGTTTCTCCTTTCTGCACGCTTCTCCGTTTCAAGTACCTCCGTCTCAATCGATGCCCCCTTTCTTGGCACCTCTGTATGCCGCTTCTCTTTATCTTTCTTCTACCATACTTTCTAGTTCTCACACATTCTTTCTGTATGGCTGATTGCCATTTTGTCTTTTGTCCATTACTCTTTTCCTTTTCGTTTGTTGGTCTGTTTTCTATGTCCCTCTCACTCCTCTTCTTTCTTATTCGCGAACTCTCCCTTTCTCTCGCTCCATCTCAAATGTTCTCCTCACCCTCCCTCTGCAGCATTATTTCTCACAAACGCACTTTATCTCTCCTCCTTCCACTTTCATTTCTTCCAAACAGCTTGGGTTTCTCCCCTCTTCCTCCTTCAATTCCTCCACTTTCTCATCCTTTCGCGTCTTATTTTCGTTACTTCGCTCCAATCCGTCACCCCAAACGCTGCTTTTCACGTCGTGAAGTTCTCTAATTTCGCCCCAATCTCCCCTTACATCCTCCTTATGTTCCGGACTGTCGTATCCTCCATCTGCCTGGCGTGTACAGACCCTAATCAATGCAGCAACCCACATAACCATGCTAACTAAATGAAGCAATCTGTCAATACTTGGTTAAATGCGTTCTGCTTTGGCCAATATGATATGAGAACTAGGGTAGGGTCAGAAAGCGAAAAACGTAGATGTAGCTGCGTAACGAATTGAGTGCTTGTCGCGCGTGATTGTGCACCTTTGGTTATTGAATTATGTAACGTGGGAATCAAATAGGTTGAGCGTATGCTTTCTTTTACATGCCAGTTCAACATTACACGCACATGAAACGGGGTATTCACGTACACTCCCTCCAACGCACAATGTTGTATATCGCATATCGACAAACTAGAAAGACGCCCCATCTATACCCACCCACACACCCTCTCCCCCCCTCTCTTCCCCCCTTCTCTCTCTCTCTCTCTCTCTCTCTCTATTTCTCTTCCCCTCTCTCTTCAACGATGATGATAATACGATCGAAGTATCATAACAAAAGACAGTGACATGACTGTGCATGACGTGCTTCAGTTAACTTAAGAAGCAATTTCAGGGGTCTATAAGATAGGGTTTTAGTTTGGAAGCAAAATAACGTAATTCACCTGCACATCGCGGGAACTATTCGAACGCATATGTTGCTTCGTTTATGAGAACCCTTCACTGTTTTCTATTGCTATCAAAACTTGAGACGAACTCTATTTTAAGGTACTGCCGTCGTTTCTTAGCCATCCTACTCACGATTTTACATTTGTGCGAACGACTTTGATGACTGCATTGCATTTCCAATCACTTTAATTTAAGTACTGTATTTGACTTCTGGAAATCACCAAATTGCGAGGCAATCCTTGCGTCCCGTTCGGACCTTTCAAAAAGGCCTGTTCTCACGCACGAACGTCTCACAGGGTGAAATCACCGAATCTGTGTGGATTGACTGGATCTTGGTAAGATGTGAACACACTCTCTAAGATTGAGTCGTTGGCTCGGGCAGTGTTTTCGTGCCCGGAGTCTTGGCACGTTTTTGAAGGAACAACATTGTGTCTCTCCTCACTGTTTTGTCAACGGAGCCTCGTCACTGTTGACATTACTCCATTGCGCCCTACATTCTTATGTCAGTCTGTTAATGCCATGTTTCTTTTGCAGATTCCGAAACATGCACTCTAAAAGCTGGAAGGAAAAAAGGTCATCGGCACATAGGCCTCACGCACAAGATAGAACTCTGCCAATATACAAGCAAGCCGGTATGCAATAATCAGGAGCTGGAAAAGCCATCTCCAAACGCCACATGCCACATTACCCCCCGTGCATCTACACTAAAATCCAGGGGGTTCTTACAAATTTAGTAATTCGTCGATCATAAGACTTTTTGAGAGCTTCAACATGAATGGAATCGTATTTGCTTGAGAGGTAAATGATGTATGTATAAATTACATTTACAGTGCTTCTTACAACGTACTTCACCTCAAGAACACCTCGACGTCCCCCCTCCCTCCTCCCCAAGTTTCTTTTATCGACGAAGTTTTCTCACAGTATCCCAACTGAAGAAGCGTCATCGACTTCCAACCACTATACTTTTGTGTTTGTGCCTGGAGAAAGAAAAAGGTAGGACGCGAGAAAAGAAAACTGAATGGAGAGACCTGCCCACACATTCATGTTTCTTCAGTGCAGATCGCCTTCGCTTGAGAGATGGATGATGAAATTACATTTACACGATCGGATTGCCGACCTATTTCAAATAAATTGATGGTGCGTTAGGGATTCGAGGGAGAGTCAAGGAGAGGATATGCGCTGATGAAATATAAATATCTCGTCTTAACACCTCAAAGTTAGAGGCTACTATGTATCACTGAGTCTTCATACGTGTTTGGAATCATAATTTGCCCATCGCCCTCTGTCCCTCCCTCTTCTCTTTTTTTTTTCTCTATCGTTCGATCTGCCCTCCTTCCGTGTTTTGTCTCATGTACGTGATCTTGTATTCTATGAATGTGTTCGTACATCAGTATATTTACAAAAGATCGGCCTGTGAACTAAGTAATCTTGATTTCCATTGGTCCTCTATCTGTCGTGTTTAAACAACCACTGATTGGAGTATCAACGTCAGACAAGGATTTTGACTAAACACAAAACATGGGTCAATGAGATTAGAATGTGATTCTAAAATAGAAGAAAAGAGCTGGTTGGACATCGACTTCATTGTGTGATCCACAAGTGTACCATTCACTGTTTCTTTTAGAAAACGTTAGAAGATCTTGAGCGCAATATCAATCTAACATGTGTCTCTCACGAGAACGCATTAGAATCACACGCATTGTGAGAGACATAATTTTGAATTCAGATGAAGTCACATCAGTTAGTTGCAGTATTCTCACACCCATAACAAGTGCGTGTGTTCGGAGAGCATTGGCCAGTGTCCACAGATTTTGACTGCATCTCGCAATTACTTGGCAATAGAGAAAGTACGTGCTAAATTGCCAAGCACCCATCGTGTCCATAGTTGAGAGGATATTTGCAGAGTTTGATTTTTATGTCTTGCAGTCACAAGACTTTCCTACATTGCTAACATCGGCTTCAAAAACACGAGCTTATGAATGACGGGAGGACGGAAAAGTCACGGGCGTTTGTGGAAGGAAATTGTGCAGAATAATCAGAAAGGAGCAGGACAAATATTGAGTTTTGATGCAAGTTAATATTGAGTGGCACCAGATGGGGGTAACATATGGAATGACTGTGGTTGGTATACTTTGTTATAATTACTGGAATTACATTGGAGTCAGGAAGTGAAGGGTGTCATCTGTGCGTCGCTTTAGATGACGTGGGCAACACCGATTTGTGTCGATGTCATTGTTGTATGATAGTTGCATGTAATCTTATCAATACTGCAGTGAACAATGGTGAATGGCCATTAGCGAGCGCTTGAATTTCCTCGTCAATTTCCTGTTGATGTAACTTGAAGCGCGTTCGTGAATGTGAAATTCAATCCCACCTCGTCTTTAAACCAATCACCTCAAATTTGCGAGGGGTCTCGTATTTCTAACGCAGCCCCGCTAATTTTCATTCGATGTTGATTTAGAACCATGTTGTCTAGTCGACCCGAATGTGCCAAGAATTTGACTCAGCTTGGACAGGGCAATGGAATGACAACATTGCGGAGGTCCCGATCCCGTATTACGGCAGCTGAAGTGTAATTGAATTTTACGCAAAGCATGTCGATGTCCAGCAACCGGTCCTCGGTAATTGGAAAGGAAGACACAGTGGATAAGTGTGCATTAACCTTACCCCGCGCCCCTCGATCCACTTTACGAAACCCGTTAATGAAAAAGCGCGCGTACTATTAAAGCTCTGACCAGACGACAGAGGGACTCCGGATTACACTGATGCACTTTTCCCTCTGCACCAAGCTGAACTTATAATTTCCCCCCTGGTGTAGTTTGATAACGTTCGCTACTGACAAGATTATATCAGCTCTGAGAAACGTTAACGTAGGAAAGAATCGTTGCCACGTAAAAATGTAGGCTTTTTAAATTTTACGGTGAATGGAGTCATTGCGAGGTTGATTAAGCCATTAACTTTTATTGTTGTATCGATATTGAGGTTTCCCCGTTCCACGTCCTTCTCAATCCCCTCTCATTTTCCTGGCCTCCTTAATCTCATCCTGTAAAGCTCTGTTCACACGCCATAATGTTCCCGCCGCGCTCGCTGCATGTGCATGATTCCTACTACGGCCAAACCTGTCTACAATGACTACTGTCTATAAAGGGCCACATTAGGACGCAATTAGACCACTCAACATGAAGGTCTTCATTGAATCATGCAACTTATTGTACCTGTTTGTAAAGACCACCTGTTCATAAAGACCGCTGGTACTTTACGTGGTCCTAACATATAGCTTTGATTGCAGCAATATTCTCATCCATTGCGACATATAAGAGAAATTATGTGACTGGTGCCCGAGGATTACCTTTAATGCAAGCGGAAGAGGGAACGACAGCGGCAAATACAGTAGTTTAGCACTTGCACGCACGCACACACACACACACACACACACACACACACACACACACACACACACACACACACACACACACACACACACACACAAATGTGTGTGTATATATACGTACACACACATATCCATATGCACATATTCTCACTTGCCTCTCTAACCTTGTATATCTCACACCATTTCTGTAATCTTCTCGCCCGAACGCATTTTTAATCGCCTAGTTTGAGACCTTCATTCAAAATCCTCTTTAATTCCAAATACACCCACCCCCAAAATGTCTTGTGATGGACACACCATTACGTATACAAATGTCATCACCTCCTCACGGTTTCACCTCACGATGCAGAAATTGTTCATCCTTAACACGCGCGATACTTTCAGACGAATGCGCTTAGCAAATTGCACACGAGGCAGTTAGCAAAATCAGCCGAGAAACTATTTTTTTGTCCAATCAGTGTAATTACTTCAAGTATGGGGAGTGCGACATTATAAATCGTCTTCATTCTCACGCTCTATCAGCGACAAAACAAATCGAGGCCCTCCGCCTCCCAAGGCTGATTTATTCGCTGAGGATTGGTTTACGTCAATCTCAACTGCCACACTTCTTAAAGACGTTAACAAAGTGCTAACACTTCTTACTTACCCCTTCTCAAGTCTCTCTTGACACATGCCCCCGAGGGACCACGCTAAGCCCACCCGTACCCCCGCCCCCCATCCCCACATCACCCCGCCTCCTGACGGCTCCTTGACACAAGGGCTTGTCGAATGCCAAGTTGCATATTAAGTTATGTAAGACCTGGGAAACATGGGCACGACTGAAAGCTGATCTCTGCAACCAAGAGCGCCTTAAGAGGCAGCTTTCGCGACCTAATAAACCTCCCCTCTCATGGTGCATGCCGGGTCCCATAAGTCGCACAAAATTGGTGACAAGGGTAAACTAATGCTGTTGAAAATTGACATGAATTGACTCTCATTCTGTAAATCCGGAGAGGGGTCTTTTCCACATCCCGCGGCAGACCAAGAACATTCGTAACCTTCTCTGCAAATGTTGCATCTCACGCGGAATGTGTGATCTCACATCCATGGGGAAAGAGATTGCATGAGAGGTGTTCGGGGATTGATGAACGACTAGCGAGATTGAAGGAATATATATATATATATACATATCCTTGATCTATATACCGCAACAAATGTCAAAAATATACACCAGCAATTTCGGATTCTTTATCCTGGATATTATTTTGGCAAAGCTGTTACCATAGCAACTCGGTCAATTATTCATAATCGGATTCGTACTACAAATCCGTGATTGGCGTAACTTGCTAATTGTGCTTCCACATTTCCGTTTTACTTATCCCTGTGAAGTCCTCCTTCCTCGCATTGCAAGCGCGGATAAACACGCACGATATTCTCGCCTGGGTCTTGTCGTTTAATTTTTTTTTGCTTTCTAAATGCATTCCTAATGTGGCGAAGATTTACTGTATCCTACATTACTTTCTATGTTTTCTTTATAATTCGTTTCCCTTCCATCTAGTACATTTATTAATGGTTGAAACAAATAGAAAAAATGAAGCTGCAATAAAAATACGAAGAAAACAAATCACTACAACTCACTCTGCATTCCTTGATATTCATGCCATACCAAAATGCCCTTTGAAAAAAAAAATCTCAGATTGAAAAGGAACTGTACATGTTGAGGAACTCTTCAGACCATACTATTACTGACGCGGGTGTGCTGTGAACCCTGGATCATTGCTAATTTACCAGCCCGCCCCCTCATCAAACCCTCCAGTTTGGGCGAGTTTTGGGAGCTGGTGTCGCATATCGGTATCTTCCTTACAGATCGATACTTTCCTGGGTTTGCGCTATATAGTCAGTAGCTATCGCTGTGGGTTCGTATCCACCAAGTGGATCCCGTACTAAACTCAATGCTAGTAGACCCTTTTTCTTGATACCAATCCTACATGGATGTTGATATACACAATAATGAATCTTCACTCCCGCAATAATAGACAGTTTGGAATCTGACCAGATGTTTGAATATGTCACACTAAAGAAAAAAAGTTTGTAATGAAATTAAGGGTTAATGCCTACGAGTATGAGATTTCTAAACGCACTCCTGATAACAGCTAGATAGCTCCCGAGATGCATTTGGCGACATCTCGTCTAGTAATCATGAACCATCAATGTATGGGAGGGTTAGGGTGGAAATCGATGAGTTGGGGCAGATTATAGCAAGGCCTCCTGTAATCTAAGCAATAAATATGGATGGAATAGAGGATACGGTATACCTGTAATGCCACGCAACATTGGTCTGATATTAATTTCCATGTTACTGGTCTAGGTTTTGGTTCGGGTTTATTCCCGCATGTACAATAAAAAATATACACAAATACTCAATATACTTAATATACATTGAAATATACATGAAATATACATAAAATATACATACATTGTATACACACTGAATATTAACTAAATATATACTAAACGACTTGTAGCCTCTATTCACAAGCAACATTAAGTTGCCACTAGTCTTCATTAGGATCTATTGAAAACATGTTTATCAAGTTTTTCTATGACTAAAACACAAAAACAAAACAAAAAAGGTGACAAGCAACAACTAAAACAACTACAATACCATACTTTCTCTCGCAGTATACTATCATGACAATTTTGATTTCAATCTACAGTTTATATAGTTTAAAGTATTTTTAAAAGAAGATTTGAAATACATGTAAGATGTAGCGAAGCGCGTGTCATGTGGCCATTTGTTATATTCATGTCATAAGTATATATCACTACCATTAGTGTTGGTATTGGAACTGAAACAATGTCCGTGACATCGACCCCATGGAATCCATCTCTGGTTTCACCTGCTACATCCCGCCCCGAGCCTACCCCATCGATCCCCGGCTCTAGCCGGTCGGTTCCTTCGGTTCCTTCGTGTCCTTTGTTCCACTCCATTCTCCTGTACGTCTTGTCTTATCGAACAATCAAGCCGTGTCGGGACCGAACACGAACGCGAGGGCGATGAGGTATACTTTGTTTCGTGCCAACTCTAAGAGTAGACGTCACAAAAGGAAGATCACGTCAGTGATTATTACCACGTGAGAGACTATGGTTGTTGGCATCACTATGACCATTGTGAGATGTATCCCAAGCCACGAGCTCAATCATTTTGTGAATATGTCTCACCATTAGTTCTTCCTATAAATACGTCTTAAGGGGTATGTTGCTGCAAAGGAAGAGTGGATAGAAACTAATGAGGAGGGAAAGAAGAGAAGTAGAAAGCGAGAGAGAGAGAAGGAGAGAGAGAGGGGGAGAGAGAGAGAGAGAGAGAGAGAGAGAGAGAGAGGGGCGAGAAAGGAAATTGTATTATGTGAAACTGAAGCTTAAAGAAATAAAACTTAAAGCTAAAATTGAACCCCATCCCTATTGTGTTCCTGGTGAATATATCCAACGGATCATTTAATTTCCAATCAAAATCACTATGCTAGGCTCTGCACATTTCACATCATGTACTCAAAAATATTCCCGGTAATGACATAATTTCTGACAAAATAATCATCATTCCACTGCCTGAGCGCCAGATGTTCTTGTAATCTCGAGAAAGAATCTCGTTTATCGGTAGCACATTTTTCTCGTGATTGTTCTCAACAGGGTCACAATATCTCCCGAGATTAGACCTCGATTCAGAGCGATAGCATTGGTAATTGAAGATGATTGTTGTTACTTAGACTGAGTGTGTTAATTTCATTAAAACCTCAAACATGTCTTTTTCACGCCAAAGCTCTACGTTTTAGGATGGCAACTCTTTCCCGAATGAACTACATGCATGTACTTTCGTCGCACTTGCTTTTTCAGTTGTTACACGCTCATTGCACATGCTAATTCACGTAAATCTAGATCAATATAGCCTGATTAGGCTCCCGTGGAAGTATTTAATTCGATGTCTGCTTGGTAAAGGGCAATATCTTCACCGGGGACGTATGTAAATGTATTTGAAACTCATCTAGTAGACCATTAACAGGACGCATTATACTTGATAATCGGCCCCTGATTATCTGCACTGTGGTCTTGGTATTCATCACTGCAGGTGTTGCCATGACAACATATTTTAGTAGAATTTGACAGGTTTCGCACATTGATATGCAATCCTCAACATGAAACACGAAGGAAATATTTGAAAATATCAATATTTGACCATACTTGTGATAACTTTCTTGCAATTCTGCTAACATTAATTGTAACAGCTAGAATTTGTATAAGGGCGTGCATGCGCATTCATGTGTATGAAAAGAAGGGAGAGATGGGGTAGACCAGTCTGTTTTGTATATTTCCCTTTTGATTTGTTATATACATTTATTTCCCCTTTTTTAGGGAAAATATACAAAACTTGAGCCCTCATACATTGCACTATGCTTACCTTTGCCTACTAATCTTCAACAAAGAATATTAACTCCAAGTCTGGATAGCCGACCTTAGTTAGTCTATATAGCTGGCTCGGCCCGGAAGGAAATACCCGAACGCCGGTGGTGGATTCTGGGTATAATGGCCTGCATGAAGTATACCGTGAATCCCGATTGATTGATCATCTACCTTAGCTTAGGGCCATCATCGATAACCCACTGGAGTCACGTTAGATTGTTTACAGGACCTTTGTACGAAAAGCACGGCTTGGGTGTCTTTTGACGAATGTCGTATATTGTGAGAATGGTTGGAAATCTCCTGTAGGGGTAATATTAGTCAGGAGGGGTGAGTGGGGGGGGGGGGGGGCGGTGGGCGGCGGGCTGGATACCGTCCTGACGAAGACGTATATAGACAACAAATTACTGATGAAATACATTTGCCAAATTATTATAATTTGTTCAAATCTTTCTTGAATAGTTCGTGTGTGAGTGTGTGTGGTGGTGTACTAGAATAACATTTCATTACAGAATGATTTGATGTGTAGGTTAGCTCTTGTTTATATGCGTATCACATCCAATAATTGTCATCCAGAAGGGGAAACACGACTGTGATTTATGACCCTACCAGGGAATGAAAGAGGGGGAGGGAGAGAGAGATCAAAGAAGAAAAATGATATCGTTCTTTAAAAAGACTCATAAAATTTTACAATGTCACAAACAAAATATCTAATATGTTGCGTACAATATCAGAATTGACTGGATCCCAAGAGCAAGATATGTATTGATTACATTCCGCATGACCTTTAAACATCCAGACATCCCGTACTATTCGTCTTCATACTGCGACTACGTTTTACCGATTGTAATATATCTACTCTTTTTTCGTTAATAGCAAAGTCAAACAATTGTTTCTGTCTGGCAAGCGGGCTCGGCCTCACAATGCCACTCTTCATATACCATTGATGCATTCAGTCGTACACGGAGATCACACCCGGAAATCCCATAGTGCAGCAGTTTGCCTGAGTAACGAAATGTTCAGAGTAATTCGGGGAGAGAGCTGTTAATGTAATCGTATGGCATATCATTATCATTATTCGGAAGGGCTGCCGATGTGGTGGCCTTCATTTCACACCACAGAGTTGGTCGTAATATCCTTCTGTTATGCTCCCAGATTAGTTATGTGGTCTGTGCATACGCTGGAACACCGATATGTGACCATTACACGTGTTATTGGCGTACACTTCGCAATTATGTGAAACTTAAGGCACTAAGGTACGATATAACAATTGAGATGTATGATTGTAACGTTAATCGTTCGAAATAAGATGTCTTCACCATTGCTGAAATAAATGAGATCAAATCAAACTCGAAAACACCTTCCACTAAAATTTGTCATGAAATGTATTTAATCATGCATCTGCAGTTGTTTTGAGATTCAAACGTGGTGGTATCTAAATCGAATATAAGATGACGTGTTCGAAGAACTTAAACATTGCAACTGCTCATGAGTTCAAACAATTACGTGTTATTTCTGGATTGAGCCGAAATAATTAGTCGCATCAAGGAACAATACGCAACGAAGAATCGAATTCATCCCCTGACGTACCAATAATTCCTCACAAATCCACTTGAAAAGAAAAGTGGTTCGGTTTGGTTTTCCATTAATTAATTGGTTTAATTTATTCAGATAAAGCACACAGACATACGCACACGCACACACACATACATACACTCACACACACACACACGCACACACACACACATACACACACACATACACACACACACACACACACACACACACACACACACACACACACACACACACACACACACACACACACACACACAGGGTACTCTGTTCAGAACCCAGAGGCTTGCTATACACAAAGAGCTCTATGCTTCAAGAAATACACATTTTACTCATCTCACATCTTTGATATGTGAGAACATATTATGTCATTGATTTAATCATATCAGCATCTGCTGCAAACCATAGTAGGCATGGCATAGCTTCCGAGGAGCAATCTCTAAGTATACCCAAGAGTGTACAGGAGGGTTTCTGGGCGAGTAAGTGTGAATGTGAAATAGATTACTTTTGGCCGCTCCCTCCCCCCCCCCCCCCTTCTCCTTCTTTACCGACGTGAAATGAGACTCCTTGGGGGAAATTAATAATTAGAGCTTTTTATCAGTGATGAATTTCCGACTGCGCCTCTCTCAGCGACAGGTGTTATATGGGTGTGAGGTGTGAGGGTCGCTGTGCTAGTCTGTTTGGTGGGCGCGGACTCGGAATTAGAATCCTGTCGTCTGTATATACGCACACACACATACACATACATGCCCACATACATACACGCATTGTACACTCACACACTCTGTCGCGCACCATACACACATACACTACAGCTCAAAGAAATTGGCATAGGGAAAGGGAAAGGGAAGAAAGGGAAGGACCCGCAGTATTAAACCGCAGTATATTTTGTCCAGTTCATCATGAAAAATGCTTTTACGGCTAAAGCGTCGTGTTTCACGCTGAACTGGACAAAATATACCGCGGTTTGAAACTGCGGCTCCTTCCCTTTCTTCCCTTTCCCTTTCCCTATGCCAATTCCTCTGAGCTGTTGTGTACTTACCGTGCATACATTTTACACTTACACACTCTCTATCTTACAAACGAATTCAGACACACACGCATACACATACCCACTCACACACACACACGCACACACACACACACACACACACACACACACACACACACACACACACATATATATATAAATATATAAACACACATACACACATACACACACGTACACACAAACAAACTTTCAGAGCTTCCGTTAATCAAACAGATGTCATACACCCATTATTACCTCCTCGTGTTAAATATAGATATGAAGAAACATCAGTACCCGAGTTTCGCTCGTATGATATTCATATTCCCTGTTCATGATCTCGCATATAATCATGCAGTATATTACGTTCCAATTTTAAGGAGAAGAAAAGACTATTTCCAATATTCTCGTAAAGAAGAAAAACAATGTCAGATCTACAGGGGGTGGGGGGGGGGGAGGATTTACCTCCCTCCTTGGCTCCTTGGCGGTTTTGAAATGGATCACTTTTCTTCTACGAGCGAAGCCTTGCGCGCAAAATCTCACGCGATAGCACCTCTGAAGAACTAGCTCCGCACCTGACTTCCTGGCTGGAAATTGGTGTAACTATTGGAATCAATCATAGTACTTGCAGATACATCCATCGATATACGTACGAATTATTATTCTATTTGAAAAGGTACATGTGTAACATTAACATTAACACATAGCCTGTGTACACATTAATATATGGATTGGGTTAGTCGGCGTTCAGTGCACTTCCGAGGCTACTCGCTTAATGAGGTTGCATCATATAGGTTTTACATTAGTCACATACATACCAACAAACGTATGTTCATCATTAGCATCATTAGCATCCTCCTCCTCATACCTATCATTCTCATACTATACTTGTGTTCACTATGGTCATGCTTTCCAGTAGAAGCGACATAGTGTCCTAGCTTTGATGCCTTCCTTCCTTTAAGAAGAATGGTGCTAGGTTATTTCTGAACATCTTCACTTCAAATGCATTATTGTTGCATTGCTGCAATGCATTGCTGCCAATATTTCAATTTCAATTAAAGGCAGGGTGGCCTTTTTTTGCAGATCAAAAAGAGAAGTGTTGTAGAAACCCCGGCAAATGGAAGAAGATACTATATCAGAACTTGCCGCCCATTAATATAACTGGATACTAAACGAAATCATCGAGATCGCTAGATTTCGGGCGGGTTGTCCGAAAGCTAGAGACCGGAGACCACTGTGAGCTATGGACTGCACCCATCTTCCTCAGTGCATGCGTTTAATTGGAGCATTGCCTCAATCGCGCACTAGCGAGAACAATACGCTTATGAATGAAAACTATGGTCGTTGCGTTTTAAACATAGACAAAAATAGTTTTCCACTTTTTTCTGAAAATTTTCTTGAAGCTATGACTGTGAGATTTCATGTACGTATACTGATGAATTCTGCTGAGTTTCATGACTTTTGCAACTGGGACAGGCTGCCTTTAACGACCTCAGGAATTGAAATGCATTTCATTGTCTGCTCTGTTGTCAAGGTAAAACAGGAAAGAAACATGTTTCACACAAGAGCACCACTTGTCTACAAGCTGCTACGAAGCCAAACAAGCACTCTCGAGGCGTGCAGAGGGGCAAATATTTGTCGCCGTAATTAACGGCCTGGACTACACGCTTACCTGTCCTTGTTAAAGGTGTGTTGAACAGACCACGTGGAACAACACTGCGACACAGATAAGAGGATCGTAGCTTCAGATCATCGTTGAAATTATTCTATACTATAGCTTTAAAAACAAGTGAAATGATGTAAGCCTCATGTTAGCAGGCGTTGTTTATTTTGCATGAATACAATTACATCACAAGTTACAGGATTTAATGACAGAGTAGCCCTTTTGCAGGCAAAAAAGGGGTAAAATATAGTAAAAACACGGACATGGGGGAAAATGCTGCATAACAACTTCCCTCACAACGTTCGAATTGGAAACTGACCTTGAGCGGAATTATAATGACTGCTAGATTTCGAGCGGTCCATGTAGCCTAGCCTAGAATAAGGAACGCACATTACGGCTTTTCGCGCCGTACAGTGATACGTGAGGCAAGCGGCGCACCGCTAGCCAATACATTGAGCGATACAATACGGCATATGAACGTAGACCATGGTCGCTGCGTTTCAAATTTTAACAAGGATATGTTGTTTTTTGTTACTATTCATGAGAAGGTTCGTGAAGCTATCACTGTAAAATGTTATCCTTATCCTAAGGGCAAGCTGCTAATTCCTGCCGATTTTCATGTTGGTTTTTTTTGCAAATGGGCTATCCTGTCTTAAATGTCACCTAACGCCTAACACACAACCAACAATAATTTGCCCTAATCTCACATGTAAACAGTTAATGGAGAAGGTTTTAGAATGGATGAATGGAAGCCCGTAACTTTATTTCATTTTCATGCGATACCAGTGTAAACGTTCATATGAAACGGAGATCTATCAAGTGAAATATAAAACGAAGGACAACACAAACATAACAAGTGATCACCGTTTGAAACGGGCTGCCGTCTCAATACGCAGACACTAGACGTGCCCCCAGGCCCCAGATTCCAAACCCGCTTCGAGCGGTGAAGGGTCGGCAAATAAAACATCCCCCTCCCTCTCCCTCTTACGTCGTAATTAGATTCTCCACAGCGAATAAATTATCTCTTTGCAGCTCGCACCTTAAAGAAACGACGCGCACCTAGAGTATGTATAAATGTTCGCGTTAGAAATAGAAAGACATTAGAAATAGCGAGAGGAAGAAGTATACACGTCTCCTATATTTGTTGACGGTGTCGTCTTCAAAACTTGGGCGCAGCCTGCGATATTTGGGTCACGTTTCAAAACTTAATTTTGACATTTGACCATTTTTAAAAATTGTATTTGACTATTATGTCACCATGGTTCAATGGTAGCGTCTGTGGGATGTATTGAGGAGCTATTTCTGTTTGCGGTTTGCCAAACATTTCTTTTGTCCGCCCCGTAAGGAGTTTGTGAAGACAAATTGTTACCCAAAGGAATTGCATACTTAATACTTAATCTCTCGAAAGCTAGTATCCGTTCTCATGTAATCATTCGGCGAGAACGATATAGAATTATAAAAGTAAAGTTATACAGTAAAAAGAAGGTCCTTACGAAAAGAAACATTGGATATTGCAAATTATAGAATATGACTCCTCCCTCTTTATACCAATGTGGACTTTGTTGCGAAAAACATACGCATCTATCTTAATGAGCAGCAACTTGTTCAGCACGCAAAGTGTTAAGAGAGCGAAGCGGCGCAACAAGACAAGGTCATTCGACACGAGGACACGCATGACATCTGTTCGTCCAAGAAGCCAGCCTTAAGCCAAACAATGCGATGCACACGTCGCCACGCTGCCATCAGATGACGTTACACACCATCTTCGTTTGTCGTTACATACGTCTGACGAATGGAATGGAAAAGGCCCCCTGTGAGTGACCGTAGAGCATGACGCCACCACAGCTTCTACAAGCCCTCATCATATGTTACTGCCTTAGAAATTGCAACACAAACGTTGTTGTTGTTTATTCAAATAAGTGATTTTTTGCGGAGAGACATAAGATAATATAATCTTTGTTTTTATGTTAATCTCCGAATTTGTTGTTGTTTGGAGATTTATGGAGCGTTTTCCAATCGCAAGTGATTATGAAGTTAGCACTGTCTTATACTTTTTTCATTTTACTATGAAGCTCATCACTGCCATACACCGGTATTGCTTAGTACAACAACATAAGCCAGTGAGGAGAACCTCTCGACAAAGCTTCAATTATCTTGAGGCAATCCCCGGGCACTGGTCATTTTTCTTGAGGTTAAACTACCTTTGTTTTTGGTTATTTAATTAAATCATTATTTTTATTGTGTCCCTGAAAATTTTATTAAAGAAAATGTTAATACTTTTGTATAATTGAAGTCCCCCATATGCAGAACTTAAGTGATGCGACATAATGAATTAAAAAAATAGCACATTCTGACATCTGTGCACAATGTACTCCGTCAATTTTCAAGAAAAAAACACATTCCAGACAACTTTTTACATTATGTTCAATATTTGATAATGATATACATAGGAATTGTATCATATCTGTTTAGCCAACTGCACCGAAATGAACAGCATCGTGTTTTTTATATTAACCATCATGTCAGACAGGTACACTTTAATCAGCAACTCAACATTTGCCAGTCGCATAACAACATGTTGTAACCTCGTTATAGCGTATGCCTTGGCATAGGCAGGCCCCCTAAGCTGCCGTGGGTGGGGTGAAAGTGGTGGTCGGGGCGGGGGGGGGGGGGTGGTGATGTCACTTACAGGGGGGCATTATTCATGTACGAGTTGTTTGTATGAATAATTTGATGGGCTGCCGATTACTGATATTGGCCTCCTCGTATAATATAAACGTGAGGGTGCGGTCGCTCTAAGGCCTCCCCACCCACCCCCACACCCCACCCACCCCCACTCCCTCCTCTCCACCACCCTTGTGAACTCTGCTCATCAATTAGCGACTGTATGAGACAAGCCACATTAATCATCAATACGAGCACTCTTTCCTGGAAAGTTTCCTTTTCCCCCTTCTGCTCCAAGAAAGTCGCCCCTACCCCCTCCCCCCTTCGGCATCCGACATTCCTGACAGCTCGAACAGAACAAATATTATTTAATTTCATCTCACAACGGCACTTTGTTTTAGAAAAAAAAATCCATGATATTTCCCAATAGAGGTTATGTACATTGAACAAAATTATATATTTGCAGTTCACATTGTGTTGAAAGACAAAACTGCGAAATTAAATATTCGAACCGTGCTGTTTCAAGTTGAAGTTTAATGAATCGACTGTGTTGTCAGTCTGACATGAGATGAGAGTTGGGCTGTACTATAGCAACACACATGCATACTCTCTCTCTCTCTCTCTCTCTCTCTCTCCTTCTCCCTCTCCGTTTGTCTGTCTGTCTGTCTTTCTCTATCTGTCTGTCTCTATCTTGCTATTTCTTTCTCTCTCTCTATCTCTCACTCCTTGTCTACCTTGCTGTTTGCTTTTCTTTTTATCTGTCTCTGTCTGACTATATATTTGTCTTCCTTTCTTTCTTTCTTTCTTTCTCTCTCTCTCTGTCTCTCTGTCTCTCTGTCTGTGTGTGTGTGTGTCTCTCTCTCTCTCTCTCTCTCTCTCTCTCTCTCTCCTGTGTCCCCCCCCCCCTCTCTCTATCAGCTGGACAAACATTTAAAGAGAAAAAAACACGAGTGCCTTGCGTTGACATATCTGTATATGGCACGGAAAACAAGCATGTTCCTAGGAAGCACCGATGGGAGAACACATTGGGTACTCAATCGTCTCCGCCAGTGCAGACGACAGTCACCCCGCGCATGAACGCGACCTTGGGTTTTTAAGTGATGTCATTTCTTGAAGAAGCAAATCGCGTGAAAGCAAAACAGACGCGCTTGCGAATTACGCCACAAAAGGCTGGACTCAGTGGCGCACTGAAAGCGGAAATTTAACCCTGTACGCGTCAATGAGACAGGTTAAACACACACATCCCATAGAAGTTTGTTTGCTACTCAAAGACTTAAAGAAAATCCGATCACGCGCACTGTGGGTAGCTAGCTCCAAACACGTACAGTTCATGCAAATTCAATGAAATGTGAAGCAACCGGCATAAAATGTGTTTTCAACTTCTTTGAATGTTATCATTCATTCGTAATGTCTCCCAAGAGTGGCACCTAAGCTTCAGCGGGTCAACACTGACAGGGAGGAATGCGTTTACATTGTGTTTGGCAGGGTAAATATAAACGTCGTATAAAAGACATGCATAACAAAAGACATGTATGTAAACACACGTAGCTAAACAGTGTACAGACATGTTAATAAGCATGATACGAAAATAGGGTTAGCAACAAAGACTTGTAGACATGTATTCAACGAGGTATAAACAGGTAGATAAACAAGAACGACACCTGAAGATAAACACAGACATGACGATAATCAACACCTCAACCGATGTAATGTTAATGAATATGCAATGCAATATAGATGTATAATGACGGTCAACACCCTTACTTTGAAATAACAATAGTCATGAACTTTTTAAAATCATATATCCACGAAGAATTGGATAAATATGATGTATTGCTGTTTTGTAACTTTAAAGTAAACGCACCCGCTACAATGTTTACTTTACCTAAACACTCCTTCTTTGAGCTAATATTATATGCTTCATTTAATTTCATTTGAGTATGCGTGTAAACTATGATTCTGGGTTACGGTATGTTGTTCTTATTGATTTGTACTTTTGCATCAAATTGAATCAATAAAATACCCTTGGACAGGAGAAATGAGGAGCGGAATGAGTCATGATGCTTCGAGGTAGAAATGGTTTCTCTCCAAGCCTCGGACAGACAAGCGCGCCTTTTGAGACAAGATAGATAGATCTCTCGTAGAATGTGGAGCGACCGTAGAGTGGAGGCGGCTGATGACGTCAGAGACACGGGGCTGCGCTCCAAAGCTCAACTGTCCTTACCCATATAATTAAGTGGTTGTTTATGAAGCAGATTATAACTTTTTTTATAGGAATGTCGCGTTCCAAAGGACAATTTGTTTCCTTTTTTTTTTTTAAAATATGTTGTGTATTCCATATCTAGATAAGTTCATAAACGGTAAAACGTATTTTATATACAGACCACATATTAAGCATTTTTAAACAATGTATTTCATTGCCGGAAACATGATTGTATGAAAGTAACCAGATTGTAAAGGACACCTCCTCATTTAGAGTACATATTTGGTCTGCCTTGAGCGGTCTTTCTTTGCAGGCTTGACTGGATAGATAAGACTACATGACATCCTTCTAACAACGGGTCTTTTTTTTTTTTCCAGAATAATGATAAGCGACTACCTTGGAAATCGAATGACATTATATAAATCATCAGCGGATCATCATTTCTGTCTTCATGCTAATATTTCTGGGAAATAGGATTCACGCCAAGCATATTTAGCATCGCATTCCAAATCTCCAATCACGCATCTTGTATATAGAAGCAGTACACATAAACAAAGACGTCGTCTACTGACAGAAATTGACGTTTCTGCATGATGAGTGCCGACTTATATTAGACTTCTGGAGGATTGCGTTTATTTCACTCTCTATACGCCATTGGGGCATTTCTGCACTGGTGATACACACCCTTACCATAGGACAGGATGGAGTATATCAGAATAGAATTTAACTTATATCCAAGCACATTTCCGTAAGCAAACTATAGAAAAGCGATAAAGGTATCTATAGGCCTATTTAAACTTGGTGATTGAATCATATTTTTTTTAAACTTATGTTCCTGCAAGTAGTAATTGCGCAATTCAGACCACACAGCATACAATATTTCATAACCAAACGCCGTTATCACGTATTTTACAAAATATAACGACATTGAAATGTTGCGAAAATAATTACACGAGTTTTCATTTAGTTTGCTAATAACCGACTAAAGAGGTATGCTCAAATCTTGTTTTGTGGAAAAAGGAAAACTCCCATTCTAAGCAGATTTCCGGTGATAATATCGACAGAATTATCCAGCGTCCTAAGTCGAGTCTTCAGGGTCCGCGTTATCCTATAAACGGTCTACTGTTGGCAGACGACAGAGGGTTCGATCCGCCGAGTTACTTCCGAGTGCTGGCTGGAGTAAGCAGCCATCTTTCCGCACGGTCTGTCTCTCAGGACGGGGACACGGCGAGGTTAATGCTTCCACTAATAGTCCCATGCGTGGCTTTCCGTGGAAGCGCGTAGAGCGGGCTCTTTGGGTCGCTCGACCGAGAAATGTCACGTCCTGACTCTGTGTGCTGAGCCTGGTGGCAGGCACAATGGTCAACACTCTTAGCCTGCTCGATGGCAGATTAGACGTAAGGGCTAGCGTGTTGGTTCGGCACAGGTTATGTTGATTTTGGGATACACAACGGTGCCAGTGGTGGAGGTGGGCTGGCCATTTACGAGGTCATCAATTCACCCGATTTGGATCTGGTCATTACTGCGCCTAATTCACTTCATTCACGTTATTGGTGGGACCCTAATGGCTGGTAATTGTGACGTAAACAATACAATAGGCAAAGAGAGGTGTAACCTTACCGGACTGTGGTTGTACTGACGACTGAACGATCTGCAGTAGATGTCAAGTTAGCGTGCTACATGTATTTTTTATACCATAATATATTACAACTACATTTACTAAAAACATACCTGTTTATCTTTCCTCTCTTTTCCCCCTTCATCTGTCCCTCCTCCATTCCTACCCCCTCACTATGCTACCCTTTCTTCTGCCTCTATATCCTTCATTTATCTTCCCTTCTCTCTCTCTCTCTCTCCTCTTCTCTTCCCTGTTCTTCATCCCTCTCCTTCCGCTACTCTTCCTCTCTCCTTTTATCTCTCCATTTCATTCATCCATTTTTTACCCTCCCCTTCTTAATTCCCTCCCTTTCCCATCCATCTCTTTCTCTTGTTTACGGCCACTCTCTCTTTCCATCTTTCGATCTATCTATCCCCCCCTCTCTCTCTCTCTCTCTCTCTCTCTCTCTCTCTCTCTTTCTTTATCCTCCGCCACCCCTCTCTCCGTCACCTCCCCTTACCCCCTACAGAGCTGGCGGGACGAGTTCTTGACGTGGAACCCTGACGATTATGGCGGAATCGAGCTGATCAGCCTTAGACCCTCCGATGTATGGCTTCCCGATGTCGCCCTTTATCAGAGGTACAGTCTCGTCAATTGCCCATCCTCGTTACGTATACAAATAATATGCACGTCTTTTAACTCTTAACGTGCACATTCTGAGGTGGTATTCAAGGTGCTGTCATTAAAACTGTACCAAACGAACAACAAATATATTAGGCTTGAGTAATGACTTCAAAGATGATCAAAAAAAAATAAACTGGCTTAAATCTTTTGATGATTGTGTGATCATGAGGGGATTAGATAGTACACGTATTAGAAGCTTAGTATTAATCCTTTTTCATTAATTATGCGCTCTTTGTGAAGAGACGTGCATGACGTATATATCAAACATATGTATATGTCAAACAATTCTTGACTAATGACAACCCCCAAAGCTTGACTGAGCTTTGTCCGACTAGCAACAACTGATATATTCATATATTCATATTCCACTCATTGAAGCATTATCACTAGGGAAACTAGTGTAATAATTCGTAAATAGGTAGTCGGGATGATAGTTTCGATTTAAGGAGATAATGATGGCAGTATACGGCAGTCAGGAAAAAAAACATTTTAGTTATTATTATTTTTACCGTGTCAACATTCGCGTTCACATTTAGATGCTGCCCTCTCCCAAATACTTTCCAACACCCACACCATAAGGGCCTTAAGTTGGTTGTCGGCGCTGACTGTACAACCTTTATATACATACTGGTGAATACCCGCTGTGAATCTAAACTATGCTAGCCTAAAACCTGACTGAGTCTGTCTGTTGAGCCGTGTAAATCCAGTAATCCTAACTCCCGTCTCCATACAGCAACCATGATCATTGTCTGAACGGGGGGATGAACCCCGTCAAGAGTGCACGCAACCAATGGGGCGTTGTCAGAGATAGTGAGAGAGAGAGAGAGAGAGAGAGAGAGAGAGAGAGAGAGAGAGAGAGAGAGAGAGAGAGAGAGAGAGAGGGGGGGGAGAGGGAGAGAGAGAGAGGGGGGGGGAGAGAGGGAGAGAGAGAGAGAGAGAGGGGGGGGAGGGGAGAGAGGGAGGGAGTGAGGGAGGGAGAGAGAGAGAGAGGGGGAGGGGAGAGAGGGGAGAGAGAGAGAGAGGGGGGGGGAGGGAGGTGGGAGAGAGGGAGAGAGAGAGATGGGGGAGGGGAGAGAGGGGAGAGAGAGAGAGAGAGAGAGAGAGAGAAAGAGAGGGAGAGAGGGGAGAAAGAGAGAGAGAGGAGGAGAGAGAGAGAGGGAGAGAGAGAGAGAGAGAAGGAGAGGGAGGGAGGGAGAGGGGGGAGGGAGAGAGAGGAGGGAGGGAAAGAGAGAGGGTGCATAGAGGGAGGGGCTCCGACAAGTCTTGTACCTCTCACCGGCGCGTCCATTCCCACCCCTCCCCGACTACCCCTAAATGCCCAACACCTAGACAGAGTCCGAAATGTCAACTAAAGTTTGAAAGAAAATATTAAAGCTAACCTGGAGAGGGAACCGTCATCATATCTAAGTGCTTTTCCGTGGCTCCATTTGTTTAACTCTATGTGTACGTCACGTGTGTATTTGTTCAGCGGTAATGCACACAAATCCCATAGAGCTGTATTTACTTGGCACGGGAAGGGTTAAAGACCGTATGCAAGCGCGCCCTCGTGGATGCGTCGTGCCGCGCCTCATCAGAGAAAACCAAGTTTGTTGGCTACCAATATCAGTGCGCCCTTTTTGACTCACCCCTGGCATTATCAGAGAGGAGCAACGCAGGCTCGAGGCACAATGACAGGAGCTGCAGAATGGGATTAAAACATATTTCGTTTCGATTGCTTGACATTACTATATGTAGGATTGCCCGTCGTGCTGGGTCAGTCTACAGGGTGTCTAGACAATGTGGATGTCATTTTAAACACGCAAGATGGTGATGCACTGAAAAGAACCGTTGCGCATGCGCAGTTCTGTGTTTTCTGGAGTCGTTCCTCCTTTTTTAAAAAAATTAGATTGTATTTATTAGCCCTCAGTATTCATTTTGCTTTCTTTGCCATGGTCTCATTATTTTGTTTTTGAAGAAATAGATGTTTGTTTTGTAACATTGTTTTCCTTGCCTTTTTCGTCTGTCCACTCTTTCACAAAAGTTGTGCTTCTCTCTCTGTCCACCCTCTCTCTATCTCTCTCTCTCTCTCTCTCTCTTTGTTTCTCCCTATCTTCCCTCTATCTCTTTTCTCTCATTACCTTCATTCCCTCTCTCGTCTCCATTGTCTCATTCCCCCCCCCCCTCTGCCACGCCTTATCTCCATCCCATATGAATAATCCGCATATTTTCTTTCTTTCTTTCTCTCTCTCTCTCTCTCTCTCTCTCTTCATCTCTCTCTCTCCTTTTCCCTAGCACATACCTTCTTATTCCCTTCGTTGCGTGCTCCACCACCGCTCCGAATTATTCTGAGCCACTGTGTAGCATCGCTGTACTGGCTAGCCACCGGCACCAGTAGATCTTAATCATCTTAAACCATTCTCCATTTGCCTAAGTGCGCAACACACTCATAGGCAATATCGGCATGAAGGGTCCGCTACATGCATGCTCGCAAGTCACCTCCCCCCCCCCCCCCCCCACTTCCCCACCATTTTCTCTGTTGCATCCCATTGTGTTGCTCCTCAAAATCCTCTCAATAAGTACAGGCGTGTTCCTGGGGGCCAGGTGAGCTTATCAAAAAAGAAAACACACTGAGATTGAAATCGGAATTCAAGATAACCATGTAGACATAGAGAGCGCACAAAGTATATTATATCAGTCATCATTAATATATGAAGTAACTTCGTGAATACTTCTTTGTTTATCTTATACCGGCAATGCAAGCAGATTGTTTAGATGACGCATCAATCTAGTAGATACAATTTGGAGATTTGAATTCAAAAATCGCTTTGAGTAGGATGGTTGGATGAAGCTTTTCATATGAGAGGCCAGAAAGCTGAGTGAGCAAGCTCGCTATGCTCCACTCTGCATTGCACATTCAATTTGAAACATTAACTTTGTTTCTCCCTTTATAATCAAAACCGAATTATATTCTCAATCACGCAATGAAGCACTACAGTACAATGTTCATTGAAAATATTTCAATTTAATAATATATTAGTAAAAGTATTTCAAATTGAAAGTGTATGTATAAAAAGACACGAAGAAGGCGGCGAGACTCTGTTAAGCGAAACATTGACGCGAATATGCCTGAAATGTAAACATGTTTATTTTATATAGCACTGATAATGACATAACATCTTTGTTATTTTTAGATTTTCAATTCTCGCATGATTAAACAGGATGATTTTTGTTCAAGATGCCCGTTTGAATTCGTAGTGATTAGCATTGATGTAGTGATTAGCATTGAAAACATAGTTTGAATGTGGGCCCATAACCGAATGAATATAATGATGTCATATTGTGTTTGTCTATCATAATGACATCGTACTTCAGTACTTTCTACGTCCTCAAGAAGTTCACGCAACTACCTGTATATTTATAATGCAAGGAATGCGTTTATGCTTATGATATGTCAGAATTATGTAATGATAATAGTGATTGGTCCTTTTCTTCCTAATCTGTCTCTCCGGCTGGCCGCTCGAATCTGTCAATAAACCCTTTTAGGGCCTCTGTTTCGTTCTCGGCGTGACAAATTGTTCATTACAAACACATCTGCGACACCTTAGATTGCCATTTGGGAGGAACGAGAAACCTCCTTGTATTTGCTTTCCAAACAGGAGTCGTAATTGTGGCCCCTGACATGCGTTTTGCTCTGGTACTTGTCTCTGTCGGAAAAATATAACAAAAATTGACGAAATACTTGAAGGAATTGTGCCAATTTCAAGTGGGGTAACCTGATTTTATTTGGCCGGTCGCTGCAAGATAGCAATGACTCAATATATAAAAAAATCCAAATAATTATGATGACTAATTCTCTTATGATAAGGATACAAATTGATATTCCCTTGGCAATCGGGATATATATTCATTTGCTTCTCCCAAACGTACTATTTTAATACCACCTTGGCTGCTACTCTACTACTACTACTGCTGCTACACGGAAATGCGTGGTAAAATAAGTATTTGTCACGTATGAAAAGACGGGGAGTGGGAAGTGTGTACCCACGTTTTTGTTGGGTAATCATGGAATATTATTGTCCCTCTCCATAATAGACTTCATAAGGGCCGAAATGCGCCACAAAAGAAGACAGTAATGGATAGCGAAGAAAACGCATCGGATACAGCTGTTATTGGTTGCCTCTCCTATCATCCATCTTGCTAATTGCTGGAATATAAAATGCGTATGACGCCACAGTGTTACCCTAGATTCGACAGCAAATATTTGCTATAGAAACCATGACTAAAGCTGATATCGCGTTCAATTTGTGGAGGGAAATTAAAATCTCTTATGTTTCGACGATTGCTGCGAATTAATAAACATTATGCCCCTCGGTGGAAGAGGCGAGCAAACTCTTATCATTCCATGTAGTAATAACGCTAAAGAGACCCAAATCTGTTGACAACGAGTCCATTCTGAACGAATCTAAAGCCAAAAAACATGTTCACTTTTTCGCAAGCCCTAGCCAATGTTCTCTGATTATGAAGACAAAATACTTAAACAAATTGTCTACTAGAGTTATCATAACAGTGGCCTTCCTCTTGTCTTAAGTGCCCTGCATCATTATGTTTAGATAACATCACAGGAGACGACATTAGACAAGATGAGTTGACCATGTTGACAGTAGATTAGATTAGATGACTCGGATGTACACGAGGGCTCTCTCACTTATAGACCAATGTTTATAACAATAAGCCATCCCAACAAAATTAATGTCCTCAAATAGAGGAGAAGAGGGAGAGAGAGAGAGAGAGAGAGAGAGAGAGAGAGAGAGATAGAGACAGATAAAGTACGCCCGCGCGTGTGTGGTTGTTGAGATGTCCGTGCGTCTGTGCATCTAGAACAAAAATAATCATGTCAAAAGACATTATAAAATAAAGATAAGTTGAAGAAATGTTTATATTGATAAATTTCCATTCCACAAATTGTCTCACCAAGGAAGATTTAATGGTGCGTTTCATACAACTGTCCCCGATTTCCACCGAATGTAATAACACCCACATCCACACACACACACACACACACACACACACACACACACACACATACACACACACACACACACACACCTCCTCATGTGAATGGACGTGAGACACCCTTTATTGATGTTCCCCCTCTCTCACACAGCTGCAGCAAAGAGTTCATCGCGTACCAGGAGACGTACATCGTGACACTGTACAACGGCACCTGCGACTGGCACTTTCCCGCCATCATGACGAGCACTTGCAAAGTGGATGTCCGCTACTTCCCCTTTGACATCCAGCTTTGCGATCTGACCTTCGGCCCCTGGAGCGCTGACGTGACTCAGGTATGACTTTATCTTAAAGAGAATATACTGTACTGGGAAGACCAAAAGGCCTTCAAAAGGAGATCATGAGCAATATTCTTGCCAATGGTCTCAAACTCATGTATTGTCCATTTTAGAAATTTTCTGAAAGTGATTTGCTCTCAAATGATCTACACTTGAAGTAATAAATCATTGAATCACAATTCCTCAAAATGTTCGGGCCGAACAATTTAAGGATCTGTGATTTAATCACTAGTTACTCCAAATGTGGATCATTTGAGAGCAAATAAACTCTCAACAAGTTTCTAAAATGGACAATACATGAACTTAAGACCATTGACAAGAAGATTGCTCATGATCACCTTTTGAAGGCTTTGTTGCCTTCCCACTACAGTACACTCCCTTTAAAACCCCAGTCCTGCGCCACGGAGCATACTGGGGGATACGATTTGCAATGAAGCTGAACTAAAAGCTGTCAAAATATGTAACCTGTGCATTGCACGAATGCGTATGGTATTACTTTGATCTAGATCCGACAGATTTTAGCTGGACTCCACTGTTTCTTTGATACTGCAGCGAAACTGCGGCAGTGATCCGTGAAGAGTTTAACGTGACTGCATGCCAATACTGCATGCCAATACAATGACGAATGCATTTGATGATGGGATATGGATGGAACGTTAGACAAAGAACATACATGGGAATGCTGGCGACCAATGTATTAGTTTTAATCCATGGAATACGGTGCCTTGTTTTCAAAAACAAGTTTTCAAAAACATTGTTAGAGTGAACTTTGTTTTAGTAAACTTTGTTCAAGTGAACTTTGTTAGAGTGAACAAATTAACCATTTTATAACAAGATATTTGTCCGAAAGATATAATTAGGTTTTGCTCATATTTTGAAGCTGCGTTCGTTAGCACACACCGCGGGGATATTTCTGAATATGCTACTGGGCTTTGGGGTGCAAGGAAAAGTAAAATCACTTCATCAATCCGGGTCCATATGCTATCATGACTATTTGTGATACTAGTAGTTAGCATGGACAAGAAACATGTAGAGGTTGCACTGCCCATTGGAATTGGCGTCTCATCACTACATCGTCCCCCTCTTCCTTTAAACTCGCATGGGCCCTTCAGTCCACACACCCTATGAATGTCGTTCAATTTCGTGACGACACCGTGAAGTACTAAGCGCACGCGCTTTTGGTAGCCTTGGGCCTTCTAGTCGTCACCCCATCGTGTTCGGTGATCACGTGAGCGCCTCACTGACTCACTGGACGATCACCTTCTCGTCCAACAAGGAACAGCTGGTCGCCGTGCTCATGGCGTTTGGAGGGTGTGATTCAAGGAATGGGAGAGGGAAGGGTATATAGACTAAGAGAGAGATAGAGACGGAGAGAGGCAGAGAGAGGGAGAGCACGGTTGTCTGTTTCCCCCTTCCTTTCCCTCCCCCCCCCCCTCCCCCATACACTCTCGATGAATGATTCAGGTCTCTCCCCGAGAGAGACTCTCACGGTGGGAGGAAGTGCGAGGCGGGGAATGGAGTGCGACCCGGAGAAAGGTCCGCGTCTGCGCATACACTCCGCAGCATTAAGACGTAGGCCTGTCCTCTGTCACCTTTGTAGATTGGTTGGAGCTATCGTTGGTTGGAGGGCAGCAGTTTAACAGCTCCATAAACTCAACCCCTGAGCGGTGTCCAGCAAGGCATGTTGGATGACCGCTAACCTGGCATGATTCTATCGGGGGACAGTGGCATAGCTTTAAGTGGTTCGAGTCGTCCTGCCTCCACCCCCCGCCACCCCTCCTTCAGTTTTACTTAATTATTACAGCCACCACGGACGACATGACTCTGACACGGTTTTGCAGTCGTAAGGGTCTGGAAATGTGACGTCACCTACGTGAACAAATCCTATCACCGGGTCCTGCAATTCATCCAGTCGCAAATTCGTACGCCTAATCTCATCGTGTCGTCTGCGATGGACTTCATAGTTGCATAATAAGCGTATCAAAGGCCTACCCATGCCCGTCTTTGATTTCTTTAATTCGTGTGAATCTAAAAACAAAAAGAACGGTCTCTATTCTGAGTAACTTATCGTTTCGTGTTTGTTTGCCTGAAAAACAAAACGTAGACCCTCTATTCTTAGTGCATTTTCCTTTGGAGGCCTGGAGAGATGGTATATCATGTGGCACATAATGTTTAACCCGATCCTTCTCTCTTGCCATGCGAGACCCCCTTGTGCTTGTTGAGACAAGTTAGAGTCCACTTTACCAATCGTTGTCAAGGTACGAATCAAATTTGCCCACGCTTCCCCTCGCACTGCTGCTAGAACAAGCCAATTGAAACCTATTTCTACTAACCCGTAAACCTCACTACCAAGAAACGGGCTGGTAAACAAGGTTGAAAATCGAATTAGAACACGATCTGAACTGAATATTCAGTCTCGAATGGTTATTTCTCGTTTCAGTGATGTCGAATCACAATGACTGCCAAGAGAAGTAAACGTCAAAAGAATGGTTACAGACGAAATGCGTTAATGAAGAGAGAATGTGATGTATTTATTAGTTTTAACCTGATTCTACTGTTATGATGTATGTGTAAACATAATAATGTCCCATCTTTACAATATTCCCGTATATCCTAAAAATCATTACTATTATCATAATACTATTACGGATTGCCCTCTAAAAATTACGGAAAACGAACATTTACTGATTTTATGTTAGGCAAATTATCATTGCATATAGATTACGATAGACCTAGCGCCTAAATCTCCAAAGTCATTTACTCCTGCCGTTTTCATTGTTGTTGTTTTTGTAATTGTTTTGTTAGTGTTTATAGGACTAGACATTAACCTCGTCTTAAAGATGCATGTTCCTTATTCTTGCTTATTCAGGTTGAATTCCACGCATTTGACGTACCGGACGACACATCGGACGACATATTTGCAAAGAACGGAGTTTGGACGTTAGAGACATTTACGTATAAGAATCTCCGCCCTTTCTATGTATGTTGCCCACACAACTTTACGGAAATCCAATACACACTCCGACTAAGAAGTAAGTAAAGACGCGTTCTTTTCGCACACGTTTTATATTTAGTAACTATATGTAATCATGTCTTTCTATTATTGCAATAAATGATGCCTCCTCTCCTCAGAGAGGTTAGTTCTTAATAAAGAGTTGTTGGCGCGATTCGTACAGAAGTATGATATACTTATCACGAGCCCTAATGCTGTTGGTAATTAGTATCACTGTTTTGCTAACACACTCTCATACTAAGCAAGACAAGGCTGGTCAGAACGAGTCAGGATGTTTCCTTGTATTCAGCTGATGAGATAAAATTGCAGCTGGATGTAGAGTGATATGAACTCGAAGTCCCTACGCCTCCCCGACATGCCTATTGCATCCAGCAATCAATAATGTGTTATCTATATCAAGTTCTTTTTCGGACGATAAAGAATAGTAAGACGTTGGCTTGTTAGAACAGCCATATTATTAACTTTTTATAAAAAGTTATATTTTCTACTTTCCCTGACAGAAACTGAAATTCATTTAAATCAACATTTTGTCTCTACATATTTTCTGTAATGTACCATACACCTCAACCTATTTAATTAAACAAGTAAGATGAACAAATATACCTTTGTGACCGTTTGATTGTAGAAGCGATGCGTAACTCTTAATTACCATTTCGTCATTTAATTTTTATCTCTCCCCATTCTCGCCACCACACCCTTCCCCCGCCCCATGCTTCTCCACATTCACACCCTTTCCTGCTCCACCGTGCACCAGGGGAGTCAGCGTTCTTCACCAAGGTGGTGGTGGTGCCCTCGATCCTGCTGACTATGTTAATGGCGCTGACCTTCTGGTCCCACCCTGACTCTGGCGAGAAGGTCACTCTAGCCATCAGCAACCTGCTCGCCATGATCCTCTTCCAACAGCTCGTGGCTGACAGCATGCCGCCCATCGGGGACACCACGTCCGTGCTTGGTAAGTTAGTCTCTTCACTCACTCAGTCATTCAGTTAGTCAGTCAGTCAGCCAGTTAGTTATTCGTGGCGGACAGCATGCCGCCCATCGGGGGCACTACGTCTGTGATTATCACGTTAGTCATGTCACTTTGTAATTTAGTCAGTAAACCAACTATTCAGTCATTCGACGTCCGCACTTGGTAAGTTTAGTTACTTAACTCAGACAGTCAGTCAGTCAGTTACTCGGTTAATCAGCCAGTTATTCATTAATTCGTGGCTGACAGCATGCGGCCATTCGGGCAGACCACGCCTGTGCTTGGTGAGTTATGTACATGTAGTCACTTCACCAAGTCAGTTACTTAGTTAGGTCGAGTTAAGCAGCCAGTCAGTTAGCCAGGCAGTTAGCCAGGCAGTTAGTCAGTCAGTCGTGACGAACAACATGCCACCCATTGAGGTACTACGTCCGTGTTTGGTGAGTTAGTCACTTCACTTAGTCAGTTATTATTTAGTCAGACAGTCACTCAGTCAGTTAGTACATCAGTCTTCGTGAAGAATATGACGCCTATCGGGGATACCACATCAGTTCGTAAATGTTGTGATCAACTCTATAGTAAGTTGAGTAGTGCTCAATGCCTTAAGTCGACCTGATTAACCCTCGTATCGTTTGACATCATCGACTTTTTTGCCTGGCCTTAAATACAGACACTATGGTAGTATTAACCACACGCACACAATTGTACAACCGCTTACGCACGCACACACGTGCACATAAACATGACCATTACTTTAACACCCCCCCCTCTCCCATTCTCATCTCTGCCTTTGCTAATGCAGCTACGTGATATGGACGCTCTATGTCTCTCATTTATCAACCTTCAGTTTCTTGTACTGACTCAACTCTCTCAATGTCAGTCGCTGACACAATGTTACTACCAGCTACATTCACAATGAATCAAAGAAAGAGCCTGGCATAAACTAAATTCTAAACACGAACACTGAAAGCTAGGTTGTCAGTGTCTATTTAGCTTGTTGTAAATATATCTCACAAGTTTCCATGGATCATAATATTTCGTCATATGCAAGGCAGGACGCTACAGACATGCTTTCATTGGCATGATTAGACAGAATAGTTATTTTGACCTTTCAATTTAACGTCCATCCGTATAATACGTCTTAAGGCCACCGGAGACGTCATAATGAGAATCATGCACAGAGCCATAAATCCGTTACTTACATCATGAATGTAGATGTAAATTCAGTCTCATTGTCATGATTAAATCATTAATATAAATCGCTTCCTATATCAATGCCTCGTAAATATTATGGATATTGTAAGTAGTCATTTTGCTAGCTTCAAGTGTTATTTTCTAAATAAGTTCTAAATAAAATAAGTTATCATGTTAACTTCCATTCTCTGTGATTCATGCATAATGAAGCTACTTTCGACTAGCTACAATCAATGATATTGTTAGCTCCAAAATAAAAAAAAATGTAAATGTAAAAGGTTGTATAAAGGTCAATAAATCTTAAACGACATTAACAACTTCTTCGCAATTAAACATATTAAAAACAAGATGCTGAACATTGGTAGAGAAAAAAACATAGAACATTTCGGTACGCATGAAAGCTATCGATTTCTAGTTTGTTTTCGTACGTTCCACTAGCCCGTTACGGAGCAGTGATAACAAAAGTCATCAACATGTCCAAAAGAGCTCCTTGGAAGTATATATACAGTAAAGTCTCAATAAAACCACGCATCACCAGACAAATGCCTCATAGCCTCATCTTGCGCTGTCAGAGATACATTATTCATCTCAGAACGTTTCATTAACCCTTACCTCACCAAGTCTTGAAAATCTATTGGCTTACAACTCATCTTGTTATGCCAATGGTAATGAGAGTTAAGACATAGTATTTTGTTGCAGAATAAACAACCGGGTATCGTGTAGGCCTTCAGGGGTACGAGGGGGCGCAGGCTCCTGTCCGTTAATAGTCTACGATGAATTGAATGTCACAGGCAAGATCGATGTGCTTTTCAGTCTAAAGATATCACAAATAGAATTTGATATCCCCTGACTGCCTTCGCCCGTTCTCCTACATTAACCCCCGGACTCGCAGGATGTCGATGCTATGTTTGTGCGTAAGACGATACGTCCAAGGACGAGTGGTGGCCGAGTGGAATGTCTTCGATTCCATTCTCATGCCACCACCTCCATCATCATCATCATCATCATCATCATCATCATCATCATTTGGAGGTTGCATCTTGGTCCTACTCCAGTGCTATTCATTAAACAGGTGTCAAATTGTGCACCGTAGTGGATGTGAAGCCAGAGAGGTAGAGACAAGCGGGAATGGGAGACGGAGAAATGCATTTTTCGTCATGTTCGTTGCATTGTTCGATTATTACCCCCCCCCCCCACCCCCCAACCCCCAACGTTCCATCCTCGGTTACCATGACTATAGGTTGCCTGTACAGCTGGAACCTAGAATAGTACAGCCGTGGCGATATGGCCTCATCTTCTTATATGCAACTTCCTACCGGTATTGTTAAAGCATATGTATACGGAATAATTGCAACATTTCCTTGCGCTCAGTTGTTGATGACATCGACGGTATAATCAACTCCTGTTTAATCTATTTCATATTTGCTACCAATGGAATAGATACTGTAGTAATTTTAACCTGTTTTTGAAATATACAATCGTGGAAAAACACAAATTACGGCAAGTATATATTGAATTGGCAAATGTGAGTTAATGATCATTTCTTATATTTCATTTATCATTTACTAATCATATGTTTGTGTCATTTTGTAAAAAAAAAAAAAAAAAAAAAAAGCTAATGCCATTGTCTGGTTGAATTCAGTATCCAGAATTTTTTTTTTCTTAATATATAAGTTCTCCTAGAGCCTACTCTCTTTTTGTCAAATACATTACTTCGCAGCATTGTGAGTTACAGCGCGTCTACGAGGTCGTCATGTTACATTTAATATTCAGAAGTTTAAATGACTTTAAATGGGCAGAACATCTCCCCTCCATGTTCAATGAGCCTACGTGTGCGAGCATGCGCGGGGTCTTAATTCGAGTGTCTCCCCTTCATATCTTCAAAGGATCTCTCTTCACGTTCCGAATTGAAAACTAGACTTTACTCAAGAACATCATGTGCATGCAAGATGTATGAGACCCAGAAATAGCCAAGTACATATTGATTAGGGCTGGAGTATCGCGCATAATATCAGGACCGCGTGTAGGGGGCCTGATAAATGCATGTCGAAACGCACTTTTGGGCTTGTTATGTTCCCTTATGAAGGGCAGAGTAATGAACCCTAATAGCGACTGATGATGCCAGTTATGCAATATCATGATAAAGGGCTTGGTTAGGCACTGGACACGACTTGCCTCACGTGATGACTAAACATACTAGTATACTCCCTCCGACCATGCCTTCCTTTTATGTCCATTTGCCATGTTTCCCTTTTTGCCTCCTCATACGAATGGGTGAAAGTTAAACATGTTAAACCATTGATTCATGTGCTCCTTTACCACGACTACTGTTTGAATTTATTTTTATCTCGACTACTGCTATTTCAAGAACTACCCTTCCATCTTCTTCGACTACTACTACTACTACTACTACTACTACTACTACTACTACTACTACTACTGCTACTACTACTACTACTACTACTACTACTACTACTACTACTACTACTACTACTACTACTACTACTTCTACTGCTACTACTACTACTACTACTACTACTACTACTACTACTACTACTGCTACTACTACTACTACTGCTGCTGCTACTACTACGTAGGCCCGCTGTATCGCATTTGTGTGTTTTACTTCTGCAAAAATGCATCGATAGCGGATAAAGGGTTAACGTATTACTTCTACTGTTTCTATAAATACTACTGTTACTCCTGCTACCTCTACTACTACTACTTCTACTAATACTGCTACTCCTACTCCTTCTCATATTCCTTCTAATATTACTGCTGCTACTACAGCTCCTACTACTGCTTCTTCTACGAATGTTACACCTCATGTATTACGTTCTATTCTTCTCTCTCTCTCTCTCTCTCTCTCTCTCTCTCTCTCTTCCCTTCTCTCTCATCTCTCTATCTCTCTCCATTATGTCAATCAGTCGTCCATTCTTATCTGTCCTGTCTCTATCTCCTGTCCTTCTACCAAAACGTGTGTTCCCAGGTTGATCCGTGACAGACCTGCTCCGACGTGTGCAAAACCAGTATCCTATGTGGCAACATTTCAGTTGTTCACACTCACAATGGAAAGAGAGTGCCCATCACCAGTTGTATCGTGCAATGTTCGATATCAATCCTCTACTTCTCGTATGTCTAACCCAATTAGATGTATCTTATGCACGCCGTGCGAACCTCATATCATAACAACCGTAGTTCAATTTGTGCCCTAAACAAATCAATTCTTATCGACATTTAGAGTTTGATATGTATATATTTACAGGTAAGGAATTCATCAAAGCGAATAAACTTCTTGTCGCTTCTGGGCATTTTATTATCAAAACTCTAACCATAACCTCTACCGAGCTCTGCCGCGGAAAACACGTTATTCTTATCTGGAAAAATATGCAGCCTTCAAGACGAAAGAAATGGAAAGAAAAAAAATAACGCGATACCTCATAACAGGCCCTTATCGATCGTATCAAGGAATTTCGATCGTCTGCGTAAGATTGGGTTTGCAGTAGCCGCAGGGTAGTGCAGATACGCATATATCCCGTGGTAAAGGAAAGATATCGATAACGTTTCCTAGATTTGTCTTTGTACTTTTGGATCACCGTTGTAGCTGTAGAAATTAAACCAAAAAGATGAAGACGAAATGAAATTGAACGTGTATAATTAGTGTCATCTGGCCTCAGTGCAACCTCGTCAGAATATCGTCACATCACAAGGAGGTGAATGGACTTGGCAGTGATTCATGAAATTTCTTACGTAGTTTTGAAATGAGAGTTCGTGAGTTTTCTCCCAAGCCATTTTCCAAATAAAGAATGATAAATTCTGGACCACACGGAGAAACATTGTCAGGCGTGCTGCCATATTGAGGGGATGTACGGAAATGTTTCTGTTATCTCTCTGCATGGAAAAACACAGGAAGATTTATTGCCGAAAAATATAAATATTTTGTTGTAATATATATATATATATATAAATATATATATTGCTTTATTCCCTACTAGGAAAACTGCCCCTCTATGTTTGTGTCATAACCCCCCCCCCCTTCCTTCATTTTCTCTCTTCTCCTATATCTGCCGTTATGCTATAAAGTCTATGGTTCTATTTGTGTCTGTCTGTTTGTTTGTATGTCTGTCTGTCTATCTCTTTCCCTCATGCTGTATTCCACTTTCTACCCCCCCCCCCCCCCCACTCTTCACTCCCTACTCCCACGTCTCGATTGTTTCCTGCCTTACAGCTCACTCCGTTCCCAGCCGCCATTTTGCTCACTCCCTCCCATCCTCATGACGCTGGTCGGCTGCGTACCCCGCGCTGCCCTCCCGGCATTTCACAACATAGAGAAAATGTAAGAGGAGCTTTAAACCTCCCTTCCCCGATCCATCCCTCCGTGGAGTGTATTATTTATTCAGCTCCGGGAGCTAGGGGTCTCTCAACCCGCCGCGATACCGCTAAACGATATTTACAGTGGGGGATGTCCGCCATCTACGTCATGCATATGTCATGTCGCCTGTGTTCTCGTGCTTTACTATGGTACATCATATGCCCGACTGTCCGACTGATTGTTAGTAGCGCTATTTTCCTAAGCCAAAGCGAGGCCCAATTATTTATTATAAAAACAAATGTCTTTGAAAAAAGGTGTCTACACTGTTGTCGAGATTTTTCACACACACACACACACACACACACAGACAGACACACACACACACACACACACACACACACACGCACGAAATGCACATACACCCAGACACATACATGTACACACATACAATATCTTTCACTGTTTTTAATGTCAGTATGATTTCATATAGCATAATTATCATTAGAGTTGCTAAACTTTCAGGACGAAACGTCAGAGATAAGCGGGCTTCAAATAACCTATGCCCACTTATATGTCAACAATATTGAAATTTTCAGTGCAACTGTGCATTTGGGTTAATCTCAAAAATTGCAATTTCATACGCTTTCACTGAAGTCGCATATCATTGGTCTATATAAACGTCTCCTCACATACCACAACCTTGCTTTTCAACGGCGCCAAAACCAATTTCGTTTTGTTTATTATTTATTCATTAATTCAAACAATTATGAAGTCATAAGATCTTATTTTCCTCCTAGAATAAATCATGTAAATAGAACTATTCCTGAGTCAAAAGACTCTACCATTTAGCATGTAAACAGATACAAGAGTAACAGAGCCTTTCTCCATTAACCTGATTAAGAAGTTAAACCATATCTTTTTGAGCAATGGAATTCAAAACTTCATAACAAAACAACATAACAGGATTTGTGTATGTCTTTATGACTTTCCACATAAATTAACATGAAAATCAGTTAAGATATAGCTTAAAATAAATCATTTTTATGATTGAATTTGCTGCCTTTTGAAAAGGAAACAAATTCAATATGTACGGAGTACAGAAGTTCTAGAAAATGTGCAACTTCGACTTTAACATGTAAAGCCTATATGCTCTCGTTCATATTCATGTAATAAATATGTGTATGATGATTATACACAAATATCTCCCAGTGCAAACAGTGCGCTCACTGATACGATCACGCTGCCATTAGTAAAACAAGACGTGTACAAGCTTTGCAAAATAATACATTTAGCTCGAATAAGCTCGTATTTTAGCTACGTGTAGTTTCATCTATGAAAGAAAGACCTTTAACTTTGTCTCATCATGTTGACACATGGCTCACACGAGGTAGAGGTTGTTGAACCTCATTAGTGTTAAATCATCATGTTTATTACATTCTTTCCTCTTCGATCGACCGTTGCTAATAAGAAGCTCCACACGCTTTGAAACAATATTATGCCTACGATATGAAAAAGCGCGCGCTTTTTTTTTAATTCTTCGTACCACGGCGCCAAACTCGCCCATTCTACGGACATCAGCGCGTGACATGCCGCGGGAGGGGGTTACTATAGATATCATGTATAACACGCTGTGAAAAGGGGGCTCTAGCCTCTAAACTAGTAAACATCAAAGATGCCCACAGCTATAGACACGACAAATATGCCAGGGATTATTGTCATTGAAAACAGAGAGTATTTTCCTGAGCGGGGATTGAGTGTAGGATGGGAAAGGGGAGGGGGAAAGAGCAAAATAGAATGAGGAATGCACAGAGAGAGAGAGATAGATAGATAGAGAGGGAGAGAGAGAGAGAGAGAGAGAGAGAGAGAGAGAGAGAGAGAGAGAGAGAGAGTGAGAGAGAGAGAGAGAGACACACACACACACACAGACAGACAGACATATACAGGGGGGGAGGGAGGGAGAAAGAGAAATATAAAAATAGAAAAGCTGAGAGATGAGGAGAGAGACACGAGAGGCAGTTTGGTTATCATAAAGTCAAATTTGACGTGGACATGTATGTATTTTACAGGAAATATTGACATATATTAACAAATACTTGGAATGCCATCACATATTCACAGCCAAATGCACTGTTTAAAGTTCCAAGCAGGTTGTGTGTGGCTGCTGTGTGACGTCATTTATGACTTCTAAACTGATGATTCTGATCAGAAGCTTTTTATATTTAATGCGTTTCATATCAGAGTCAGCTTTTTAAGTACGTTCTAATTCATATCTGGGTTTTTTTCTTCTTCTTTCTTCTTCTCTAAATTGTGATTGAATAGTATAGCTAAAGGCGTAAACGCTGAACAAACCGTCAATTCTAGCGCAAATCATTTTTTCCAGAAACATGATGTCAGGTCATACAATAAATCATGTTTTCAGTAATCTCTATGAACCAGATTGTGGTATGCATGTACATGTACTTTTCACTATCGTAATTCCAATCTCAGCTTCTAAATGGGGCTAATGACTTAGAAACAGATCAGCTATCATCATGTTCATCGCTAATGGAGCAGATGAAAGCAGAACCGCTGACAAAGCTGTTGGCTTAAGACTTTGCAATGAGACCACAATAATCACGCCATCAGTACATTATCGAGGACGTTCTTCGTTGAAATTGCCTGAGACACTCGTCATAATTATCTAAATTACGCACAATAGTGATCCCAACAAGAACGTCGCTCTCTGAAATTTTTCGAGTGCGTTTCAGATGAAAATCATTTCGATGTGTCAAACACTTTTTTCATATCATCTTAACATTACATTACTATTCAATCACAATGACATTGAACACCTCGGACTGTCTCTTTGTATAAATATATTGTGTCAATATCAGTGTTATTCTTATTAGCATTATGATCATTTTATTGTTTTGATTGCCTTGCAGTAACATTTTTCTTCATCATGATCGCTCTCGGGTGCGGCGCCGTGGTGTGCGCAGTCATCGTTCTGCGCATCTATCACAGCGGCGGTGACCGACACATGCCATCCTGGTTGAGGTACCTCATCATTCGACGAATCCAGCGCATGCGTAGAAGAAAACATAGTCTGCCAGAAGTTGTCACAGTGGCGGAGAAACCATCCAGAGAAAACAAGTAAGCGATAGAACATGTTGGACATAATTGTCTACCCTGTATAGACATCTGCCCATACGTATTACTATACACCCCTGTGTGGTCTTGGAAACTTACATGTAAGAAGTTAATTCTGAAATGAATAAACTTGGATGGCTTGATATAAAACAAGAAAAACGTATTGGAGCTTTCATGTCATCACTCTTTCGAGATAAATCATACAGTCATATTGAGAAGTGGACACAACAAAATAATTATTGCTTCGGGGAAGTTATGAGCTGAGGAGAGCTAACACATTATACGTGAAGTACAGAGAAGGAAAGAACGATGGGGAAAAGGAAAAGCAGATAGGGGTGGGTGTCGGGGTGGACAGATGAACATAAATAGACGGGCAAACTTAAATTGAAACAAAAATAGATATTGTTCCATTCACACTGTTCGAACCAACAGAAGTCGCTCTTCCATTGTCAGATCCAGGAGTCTCGTTTTTATAGATCCTAATTAGAGCGTACTTTTATGCTGCCCTTGCTCACTGCCAATATTGATACATTTGGTTATTCCGTTTTTGTCCTCACTTCAGAACGTATAGCAATCACAACATCGAGAGCCCGAATGGGAAGACACCCCACATTATGCGGCAGGGCAACTCGCACTCCAACCCGCACTCGCACTCCCACAACCACGCCCACAGCCACGGTCACGGCCACAACCACGGCAGCGACAGCGGCGGCGAGGACGGGCACGAGACGGAGAGCAGCCAGCTCTACGAGCCGCAGCTGATCGACCACAAGCTCCAGCTCAAGTCGCGCTACCTCCGCCGCGACAGCAGGAATAGGGAGCTTAACGCCATGCTGTGGCGCGAGTTCGCCCTCGCCCTCGACAAGGGACTTGGCATCTTCGTCGCCCTGATCATCATCGGCGAGTGCCTCTACGTCATGATCATCTTCATCGCCATGCCCAACTGGGACCTCATCAAGCAGATGTGACAGAATGTTCGGTAGATCGTCTTGAGCTCACGGGAATCACCGAACCGTTCAGGATCAACGTTGGTACCGTACTGTGCCAGATGGTACTATGAACGCATTACTGTTCGGTACGTACACGGTGTCGAACTGGTCCAAAGTGGTTCAGGAAGCGTACCTCGCGATGTGCTCCAGAACGTGCTAGCGCGTGCTGTACCGTATCTACGGCTGAATGAACACAGGCAATGGAAAGCGTACATATCAGATCACGCTTCCCACAGAGGTTTGCTGAAGACCTAGGCCAACGACCGGGTACGAACCGGGCATGATAGTTGAAGATACAGTGCGGTACACTATATTTTGATCCTGAACGTGATTATTCGATCTGAACGAGCTGACATCACTTTCTCCCTCATCGCTTTCTCCCTCATCTCTATCTTTGGGTGTGTGTTAACGACAGGTAAGACGTGGAAACGATGCGCAAGGTACGAGATGGAGTGAAACCCGTGCTTGTGGTGATAATGACGCCATGATCATGATGCCAATCTACCGTCTTCATCTGTTTACAGCTGGTATTAGTAATCCAGGAAATGTTGCTGACTTACGAATCTCCTGCCAAAAAAGGTCATTATAACGTTCAGATTTCTGGGATGAACTCGCGATATCGCTTGTGTAATATCTTATGTGACCGGATGTGATACGCGTTCATCAAACTTCTCCTTTCATACCTATCTTTATTCGTACTCAACTTTAAATCGTCGCAAATGTGTTGTCAGATATCATATCGTAAATACTGTTCTACTAAACACACAAGAAAGGTAGGTCCCCCTAAGTAAAATAGCATAACTTTTTATTAAAGAGCTTTTGAGCAAAATAATATGGCAGGATTGTTTCTTAATTTATTGACTAACTTATGTGTGAAAATAACATTCATCCAAAGTCCTGCATGAGTGGACAAATTTTAAAGGCAAAAATCTAACTTTTCATTGCCCACTCATGCAAGACTAATTGGATTAATGTGATTTTCACACATAAGTTAGTCAATAAGTGAAGAAATAATCCTGATAAATTATGTTGCCCAAAACCTCTCCGATAAAAAGTTATGTTATTTTGCTTAGGGGGGGGGGGGGGACTTACTTTTTTTGTGTGTGTTTATAAGTTGTCAAAAGGAGCCAAGAACAGCCAAGAGAGCCCAAGACTCAAGGGCGGTCAAGAGCACCTAAGACGCTGCCACAAACAGCAGAATACACATGGAGATATTGAAGACACACTGTAGACGTCTGCGAGATTCCTAGATTGTTACTCAGTGAATCAAATCAGTATTTTAGAAGAATTTCGGGTAAAAAATTTAAAATATATTAGCGGCCTCTTGCAGCATCTTATCGGCGATACCTGGCAACAGCCATAAGGACCACGAACTCTGAGCTGTTAGTGGTTGTCTGTCGGCTTTTAGTAAATATACCGCTATGAGTATGAGTAAAGATAGCGCGATGTTTGAGAGATTGTAATTAAGAAAACCTTAAGAGAATTTAGTTCATACTACACACCTTGGTATTCGGAGTATTCGTCGATGAAGTCTCCCTCTATTCATCGTGACTTTGTAAAATATATCATCAAAATGCTTACGCAGGATGTCTACTTTGTAACACAACCGACTCGATTGACCGGTCGAATTGGATTATATTTTGTCTCTCGGATATATCAAAAGGCAAAAGCTGGAAAGTGTGGGGCGTTAAGATGTGCATCATTGAAAGCTCCAACTGAATGCTTTGACTTCGACCGTATTCATACCACCGTTGGATGGAATATTTGCTGATATGGTACCATTCACGAGCGTATGGAATGTGTGTACACTATTGTCACATACCAGTCATATCATTTAGATGAAGGATTCGGTTCAATCATTTGTTTTAAATTAATATTTTATTGCTTGCTACAACAAAAACAGAATCGCAGATTTGCTAGTTTTCTCAATTCTTTTAAACTTTCCTAAATGTAGTTCTTTCTTAAGCATTCGTATATCATTGTGAAATAACGTAACAATGTATGTTATACACTTCCGTCATAAAAAGAAAACAGTGTCACGTCATACAACTTTGCTGGCAAAGCTTGCACCATCTTCTCCTAATCTTCACGATTTTGGTGATTTTTTTAGCAATTCTTTTTAAAAGTATTGCTTAATTTCTTGTGTCTCATGTATTCAACTATTTCTAGTATTTACTTGACATGGTATCTTGTGATTAGCGTTATTTAAAGTTCAAATCAACTGAATCACTAATAATATGTTTTAAGCCGTAAATAACATTTAGTGAGAACAAGATATCTACGGTGTGCTCTCGTATTTGGCGCGATCTGGCCCGCGCAGACTTAGAAAGTGATCTGTCTTACACGGAATGGCGCGGTATATCAAGACGTCTCATTTGAGTTTGCAGAGGATATTATAATAATATCATATTCCCCATATTTTCAAGCAGTGACATGCTTTCCCTGGTGGTTATTATGATGCTAGCCCTACACGTAGGGCGCAATGACGACATTTTGATTGCTTCATTGACCAATCAAAAGACAGTACTGATATGGGGCGATTGAGCTGTGAAGGTTTTTAGCCCCATTTCTGTCCGAAGGTCGATAAATGGGCGCAGAAATTAAAACTCGATATGAGCTATTGTATGAAAAGGACTCGCTTGAATAACAAAAATCAAGTCATGTACAGCACCAAACATAGTATAATAGTTTTTAAACATACTGTGAGGTTATTAATACTAGATTGGATGTTCTTAAGCCGTATTGCCACTGTAGGATACATTGCGTAAACTTAAGGAGATGCTCGAGAGGTTTATAAATGTGACAATTTTATTTACAGTAGTCGGATTGTACGAGGCGCGTAATGTTCTTGGTAATCATATGAAGCTGAATGATATACGTATTTGGATTATTATTGTTGGAGTGCCATGATAAGGGCTACATACATACATGAAACCTACATAGTACATGTACATGCTCATTAAAATGAATGAATACTGTGTATTTGGTTAGACGAATGATAAACGTTGTGAATCTGAAGAATTATGAAATGTAATTAAATTTCGGGTAGACTCTTTTTTTTCTTTCTTTTCCCCCGCTATCTATCTGTCCATCTTCTCTGTATTTATTTATTAATATATATCCCCCTCTGCCCCTCCGTTCTCTCTGTTTCATTTCCCTTTTCCCACCCTCTCCCCCTTCCTACCCCCCTCTCTCTCTCTCTCTCTCTCTCTCTCTCTCCCCCCCTCTCTCTCTCTCTCTCTCTTCTCTCTCTCTCTCTCTCCATCTACTCCACCACTCACGTCCCCTTGCGCTTTTAAAAACCCCTCCCCTCCTTTCTCCGCCCCAAACAAATTTACCAATAGATCACCATCCTTAATGATTAGGACGAACGGAAATAGATATTATTGATATATTTCTGGCTGGAGCCAGTGCAATTATGAATAAATGGCAACTAATGACAGACCCCCACTGAGGCAAAATGGTGAGTTCACGCCACCACAGACGACACGATCTGATCAGTTTCAGATTCAAGTTTCAAGACTCTGTGACTGGCTGAATCACATGATATGGTCATGTGATTTGTACAAGCAGTTGACATCACATATCTAGTCGAAGGCCCGTACGACTACAGAATCGTGGCAAAATCGTATATTCTCTGCGGTGGCTGTTAAAAGCAGACGTGTTTCTTTCTGTAATGTTTTTACATAGTTCTTCTCTTCACGATCAATACCTACTAAAGTGTGAACATGCATGGGAATCACTCTTGACATGACATAGCAATTCGTGTATTATAATGTAAAATACTATTTCACTGGTGACTGTATAAAGTTTTATATTTCATGGAATATGTTTGTGGGGTATATATCATATATGCATGACGTAATAACCACCCTTGTTTTGTCACTGGATGATCCGATTAGTTAACAGTTGTTAAAAGTTTTATGAAAAAATACTGCTTTATTCAAGAATTCAGATTGCATCATGACATAATTTATTTTACTTAATATTATCATTAGTGTCATCGTTGCCAGTTTTAACCGCTGCTATGTTTTCGGCTGAAACAATTACTCTGCGTTGTAGTAACAAAAACATAAATAGTTTTATGATGAAGACATTGCGCTAGATATTCCTTGATATGTGAACACTAGTACAGTTATTACGCGCTGATAGTGACATATTGACATTGCATGGAGCCGTGTATTTGTATAGACGCAGTGTTATTCACACTTAATATTCAAAGTGAAGGGCACATTAATATCTTTAAACAAATATATTTTGAATATATCAATAAATTTCTAAACTTTTCCATGTAAATTTTGTCACTAATTTGCAGCAGTATCGGACGGTTGAATATACTGTAAGTGTTTTTCCTTTAGCTTTACCAGTGCTATTATCGGTTCTGTTTGTAAATGTGTCATCATATACTTCTTTGACTGTGTACAATGTGTAAGAAAAATGTAATCGATGTGCTGAGATATGATTTGAATATACGTAACGATGTTCATTCAACAGCCAATCAGCGACTAGTTATTTTCGCTATGAATTATATTTCTCTTTGATAGATAATGACTAGAGGAATTATCGGACGGTGATAAGTCGGAATCTTGAGCTATGCATCTATCTGTGTGTTGATTCGCTCATTAATATTCTCGTCGCAATTTTTTTCATCGATCTTAAGATTTTACTTACTTTTCACTCAATATTGCTCCCCTGTACTTCTTTTCATTTTGTTTGTTAATAAAAATCTTGACTATCTTCTATACTGAACCTTCTTTCCAGAATCGAAGGTATGGCGTTATCTGATATGTATCTGTTTTTTGTAGATATCTAGATGATTTAAGTACTTAGATTTAAATGTATTAATTAATAAAAAAATATCTGTATGTTTTGACCCTCCTTAATGACACTTGTTTCATCTTCAGTCCATTGAAACTCGGAAGATAAATGTCCAATTCGTTCATTCTCTCTCTTGAATCATCATGAATTGTCCGATTACTAATTTCTAATAAATATGATGTTCCAAGAAGCAGTGGTCGAAATAATTTTGATTTCCCGTCTGATTTAATGAAGAGAGAAACACCAATATATTTATCCTTTTTGTGCCAGATAAAATGACTTATGTGCTTTGCTGGTGAAAATAGACATATATGGCACATATTTTGAGGGGAATAATGACAAACAGTTGGACAATATGTGTGGGCTCAGGAGAGAGAGAGAGAGAGAGAGAGAGAGAGAGAGGGGGGGGGGGGAGAAAGAGAGACAGTGAGGGAGATAGAGAGAACGAGACTGGAAGAATGGGAAAAAGACAACACAAGACAAGCAAGACAAAACACAACAACAAACCATTAAATATTCTTTGAATGTTTCCATGGTGAGAGTGTACTAATGACTGCTACATGTACTTCGAAAAGATGAGAGATAATTTTTTGTTTTTAAATTAAAAAAAAAATCATCACTCCTCTTTTCACTCCTTCTAATACCTTTGTTCACCCCATACGTGGGTCAGTTATCCAGAAAGAATACCACCACATAGTGTTACCGAAAGTTTTATTATTTTCTAAATATCTATTAGTAAAATATATTAATTTAGTATTAGTATCATGGAGTACTAGGGAGTGCCGGGGGGGGGGGGGGGGGGAGGGGGGGTGCGCAGAGATACTGAGCTCAGTATTGTTGTGAACAACATAATTTTCTTCCTAAAATACGGGTATCTCGTATTTAACGTGTTTTTCTCCTTTGTTTATTGACACGGGAATGTGTTGCAAATAACCTTTCCATCAGCAACGATAGCTAATAAGAGAGAATGGCAAATCAATGCATGTCTACTCTATATGGATTGGAAAGGGAGGGAGAGAGAGAGAGAGAGAGAGAGAGAGAGAGAGAGAGAGAGAGAGATGCGTGCGTTTGTGTGTCTGGGTCTGTATGTGTATATGTTTGTGTGTGTGTGAGAGAGAGTTAATATTACATGTGTACAATGTACGAGTGTAGAATAAGGTATATGTAAATCTACGATGTTCCTTGGTAAAAATACCCAATGCAATAATTCGCTTCCAACTCGGTTAGACCCGAAACCCGTAAGCAAAACAAGTAAACACAATACATTGCTTCATGAGGAATTCATTTCACCTGGCTTTCAATACTTCGCTGTGTACATTTCATCATTATATGGCAGTGACGCGATATGTACATCTACATACGCAATGTTTGCTGTTGGACATGATTTTGATCGTTACGTACAATATGGAGTAACGTGGATTTGTTTTAAAGTTTGTCTGTAGTCTTGGTCTTGGTACTCAGATAAATTTGCATTTTTGTATGACAGAAAATCAATTCAAAAGGTTTCATGACATCAGAAAGAGAGACAGGAGGAGTAGGGGGAAGGTTGGATGGGGGAGGAAGGATGGGGGGGGGGGGGGAGGGAGGGATGGGGGGGGGGGGAGGGAGGGAGGGATGAGGGAGGAGGGTGAGGGGAGAAGGGGAGGGGGAGGAGGGGTGGGGGAGGATGGGAAGGGGAGTGAGGGGAGGCAGGGTGTGGAACGAGGGGTATGAAGGGAGGGAAGAGGCACGAGGGCAGGGCGTGGAGAGTTAACATAGTAAGTACAAAGTCTATTTGAAGGAAAAGTGACGAATTTCACCCTTTGCACATCATGCGCCATATAATTTTACCGTGAACATATAGAAGTTACACTCCCTCAAATCATGGAGCTGTTTTGACCTGCATGAAATATATCACCAAAAATAAACCTCACGAATGTAAAAACACCTGACATTCTTTTGTTTTGTTTTGACCATGCTCCATGTTTATGACATATTAGTGGGCGTTTCCCACTATCAGTTCGACCATGGACCCTATTGTATACGGTCAATACAACCAATGATATATCATTTAGGGGCAACAGACCTTGACCTGCACTCTGCTCGAGATACGTGCTTACGGGCTTGGTGCCAATGATGAACATGAGTTATAAACACAAACACAAACCGTACACAAACATACATACAGACACACACACACATACTCTTACCAAGGATGTTTCACCAACATTCTTGCTCATACACACATGCGCGCACGCAGAGGTAATTATTAAACATTCACACGGTCACGAAACAATGCTAACTAACCGCGTGTCACTGATTCGATATCAAAGTTGAGATTCAATCCAAAGTCCAGAATCAGAGTGCCAAACAAAAATAAACACACTGTACCTCGATTCAATGAGGCATATAAATTACATTACATGTGGTATAAATGTGGTGCATGGTGTGCACATAGCATTCTGCGATACATGAGTACGTGTGTCTGGCCGTCATTATCCATCCATTATGTCGGTTATCGATAGGGACCCGGAGTTGTACCTCAACCCTCCTCCCCAAACGGCTGAGAAGAAACGGGGACAACTCACGGACGAGCAGCTCAAGCAGTTCTTCCAAGATGTAGGTATCAGTATTTGTAAGACATCGTCCGCTTACACCCCCCCCCCCCAGCTCAAGCAGTTCTTCCGAAATGTAGGTATCAGTATTTGTAAGACACCGTTCGCTTACATCTTCCTCCTCCCCCACCCACAATCATTACCTTCCTCTCTCGTACTCACTGTCTGATCATTGCGTTTTCATTTTATCGATTTTTTCTTTCTTTAGGCAGATTGGGGGGAAGGGGGAGGGGTGGTTGTCGTGGTATTAGTATTGTAAGACACCGTCTGCTTACACCCCACCCCAACCAACTCCTCCGACTCCCAGCCATATTTGATTACACTATTAACTACTCTATATTTTTGAAGAAGTTTTCTGTCTTTAGGGTGGTAGGGTGGGGTGAATCCGTAGTCATAGCTGAATTCGTTTATCAGATTAGTTTCTTCACTGTAGGATTCTATATTTACAAGACTGTACTCACAATTACAGTATATTTTTGGAAAAGGGGAAGGATAATGTGTTTTCCGTCTATATACATATAGTTATGATTGCAAGAAAATAGACCACGCTTTATCCACGGCCTACAATCACCTCTTTCCTTCTCCCTACTCCCTTCTTTGCCGTCCAGGGGTTCCTCATGGTACCAGACTTCTTCAAGCCAGAAGAACTTGACCCAGTTCGGGATGGCGTGCGAGCCTCGGTAGACGCCATCGTAAACAAGCTGTACGACGCAGGCAAAATCAAAGGTATGGCTCCAGTCCAAGAACCATAGAGCCTTTTCTGCCCTAAACTCTTTCTCGGCCATGGCTACATCGTACGTATGACATCATATCAATAATTTTATGTCAACTGGTTTTACATACTTAACTTCACGTCACTAATAATGACTAAAGGGTTCCTAAAATTAAGCCTTATGAATCGCTGCAACTACCAACGTGTCCAAACAATAACTCTCATAATGCTTAATTTGAATATACCCGTTGGTTAATGAAACACTCTAATACCTTTTGTGAATATGAGTTACTACTGTTTGAATCCCCTAATATGATACCTTCGAATTGTCTTCGAATTGTCTTTATTCATGTCTATATGGATAGTACACTTTGTAAATATACAATTGACATTTCATTTGTCTTGGTAAATCGTTGTCTAAATTAGCGTAGTCACTACTTTCCTCCTCCTCCTCCTCCTCCTCCTCCTCCTCTTTCTCTTCCTCCTCCTCCTCGTCCTCCTCCTCCTCGTCCTCCCCCTCCTCCCCCCTCCCCTCTTCTTCCTGCTTCCTACCTGCTATAGACAAGCATGAGGATCTAGACTTCTTCCAAAGGTTTACTCTGATCGAGCAGCAGTTCCCAGGAGCAAGTGTAGTGCTCCACAAGACGGGACTCCTTCCGCAGGTTAGCTAGCCGCAATTTACAGGAGTTTTTATGATGTTTGTCACAAATGACATCATCCCATTTCCTCTTCCAATCCACCTTTCTCCGATTCTCGCTTTGAAAATACCCCCCCCCCCCCCTTTTTCGCTCCTTCATGATTCGCGAGACGCCCACCCCCCCCTTGTGTGTTTATACCTGCCATTCACCTTTCTGTTGATTTTGATTTTCGTCATCTAAACTGTAGCATGTGTTACATTGGAAATGGTGTGCATACAATTCTTATATCATTAGTTTACAACCTTTTTGGTGTAAACTTAAGCCAGGTAAACCATGCTGTTATTATTTTGAGCACTTAAATAAACTATTTGAATTTATATTGTTTCCATTGTTGAGACATTGTGAAAATGGAAACATTGATGAATGAGCGTTAATTATGATTTACTTTCTATGTTGCCATGGTGAGCAGAGCTTCCGAGACCTGTGGAGCGATGATCGTCTGCTGAATGTGATGGAGCAGCTGATTGGACCGAACATTGCAGGACATCCTGTCTGGAACCTGCGCGTCAAGGTGACCATTATTCACGGTTCCTGTTTCTCTTTTGCATTCCTGTTCTTGTTCCTTTTTCTTTTTCTCAGTCCTTTTCTTCTCCACCTTCTTCTTCTCCTGCTGTTCTTGATCATTTTGCCGTGCGTTACTGGAATCGGCGATTGCGATGGAAATGACATATATTTCTTATTCTCGTTCGTTTTGGGCAAATATGTCTCCATTATAATGCAATGCGATACATCATAAATTACAACACCAACAGTGTGTATATTCCATTCTTAGAAAATAAATAAAACTAACCTGATAATCGCTGGAACTAAGCATGATGATTTCGGCATCTTCCTCTGTCTTTAGTTCAGAATTACGTCATAAACATCGCATGTTGAGCAGATTCGTCTCGCCGCTCAAAACCAGGGTGAACACATTCGAAAATCGGACGGTGAGCAGAAGGGAGACACGAACGTATGGCGCAGTGCATGAAAATGACGCCAGAACGGCGAGTCAAGTGTTCGGCAACTAGGAACGATAGCTCACTAGTATAAACACAACAAAAAAGTAAGCCCACCCCCCCCCCCCACCCCTAAGCAAAATAGCATAACTTTTTATTAAAGAGGTTTTGAGCAACATAACTTAGCAGGATTGCACCTTAACTTATTGACTAACTGCCGGGTGAAAATCACATCAATCCACTCAATCATGCATGAGTGAGCACACATTAATGGCAAAATTGTCACTTTTCAAAAGTCACAAGGGTAACTTTGGGATTCTGTCATATGAATTTTTGATGAATTCCATTTCTTGTGCATAATTTATGTCTTTTCAGTATTTATCATCCATCTTTCGACGCACTAACACCTATCCCGACACTTAACCCATTGTTCTGGTTGAGTGAGCACCGTTTAACAAAATACTTTGAAACTTTTGTTGTCACAGGTCTAAAGAACTCACAGTAGCCTGCGCCCAGCTCGGTGTTTATTATCGAACAGGAGATATTTATACAGAGATCATCTGAATAATCAGTCAAACACAGTGTATTTATACGATTTAAATTCTTAAGACAATTTATTACCTCAAATTCATTGAGCCTTGTCAAAGAATAAAACCACTATTATGTATCGGCAACACAATATAACAATTACACAGTATCGAAATTATTCTAACTACGTACATAGGACAACTTAATAATTAGATGTAACCTTCATTCGTTACAATATAATTAAACAATTCTTAATAAAGGGATATTTAACAATTTTGGGGAGAGGGTGTCTTCAGTTGAACCAAGAGCGTTATCCTTGACGTCTAGTTAGGCAGACGGAGAGCTGCGTCGTTGCCTTGACGACCAAAGAACCTCTTTACAGATGGATGTAGCAGGGGAACATCTGTGTTGGGGAAAATTGCACCAATCGTTGAGAGCACTAAGTTATTTTCTGATCACAGCAAAATAAGTCTTCTCACGACGGTGGATATTCTTGCTCTCATAATAATTTCTTTCTCTAAATTATTTTATCAACTGACATAACATCATATTCAGGAATTCATCCAGTATTCTTCTGGTCCAAAACAGTTCACTTTTACTGAGAATAAAAGGAGGTTCTGAGTACTGACCATTCACTAAAATATGTCCAGTCTACACACTGTTGACATTATAGATCTCTTGGGACTTGAGCTTTAAGGTCACGCTTCATGCACAGTGCATTAAAGGGATACTCTCTATACTCTGAAAAGTCTCTCTATAGACTCTCTATAGTCTGAACATGTAGTCTCAGTCTAAGTTGAGACTTATTCAAATATTCTTATCAAGTTGGCATCATGTAAATGCGTTCTTGTAATTATTCACTACTACTTACTTTATAAAGATCTATTACACTCAGCTTACATTGATAGTAATCAAATACATAAACGCACGCAAGTCTTGATGGTAAACATTGATTTAGTTCAGTGATGGTTTTTTATCATAACATTGGAGCTCGTCCAGTATTGATGCCTCGGATAGAGAGCTTCACTATCCGATCGACTCGACAATACCATGATTTAGAATTCCAGAACAATTTGCATTAAGTCTATTAAAGAGACTTGACTCGCAATTCCTATCAAATATTGCTCCACGCGCAGCGTAACCATACTGAACAATCAATACCTGACCATGTACATTTCATGAGGTTAATGAAATCATATCATTATTCAGGATTACGACACGTATTTACAGTCTTAACTTCCATCTAATTTAAACCAGTTCTATCTTCATCAATTCATCTATCCACACTTATATTCAAGGGACATTGTGTCCTTTAACACACACAGCATCTTAGCCTGTATTGTGCTACGTCACTCGGCTCGTTCGGAGTGTAGCCTTGTAAGTGCGGTGAGAGGATAGTCTTTGGAGAAGCCCAAAGTTCTCTCAAATAACAGTGAAATGACTTATAAGGGTGGGAAAGAGTGTTTCTCTTTTCTCTCTAACATCATAACATATCTAAATAGCAACTGATATAAAATATAATTGACATTCTTACAATTCCTCCTACATCTTATCTCAACAAGTACATGTATGTCCTAAATACTTCAGAGTAATGACAACAAAATTATGACAAAAAATCTCTACAGAATACTTAATAACAAGGCTGAAATTGTAACCTAGCTTACTGCACTAGATCAAGTAGCATTATAAACAAGTTGAATTCAGTCTTACCTGTGTTGGGGAGAATTACACCAATCGTTGAGAGCACTAAGTTATTTTCTGATCACAGCAAAATAAGTCTTCTCACGACGGTGGATATTCTTGCTCTGATTAGACTGAGGCAAGCTTTCCTCCTTTTAACACAGGCCCAAAAAGTGAAAGTTTTGGTGACGTCAAACACCAAATAATAAGAAAGTGAGTGAGTCATGATGCACGTCAGTGGATGATGCAAGGCATCTTCTGGGAAAAGGGGATGTTTACAACATTCCGATCCACTGAGTACAGAACCCACCTCTCATTACCCTTGTCACAGTAACCTCTAAACTTCCGGTGAACTATGAAAAACTATGATATGTTATCATTTAACATTCAGTTAAATATACATAATAATCAATATGATTCACATATGAAATATAATACATACAAAGTATCAGCATACTCGTATACATATTCAGATTATTACAAATATCACAATCAACATTGTAAGCATGTATAAAACAACATAAAAGGGGGGGGGGTTTTCGGCAGGATAACTGATAGGTTTACTCGTTAGAGCATTCTCCTGTTCATATATCTAATTACTTGTGATAATTATAACAGGGCCTAACATTCTCCCCTCCTAAAACCATGGCGTCCCCGACATCTTCACTTCGACTAATCCTCACCAGTCACGCCACCACACAAGTCACGTACCAGGGTCAAGATATCAATGGCTCGTTGACCCGGGGTCGTAAACCCGTAGTACTGTGGTGGTCTTCTTCTTCGGTTTGACCTTCGAGGTAGGGTGCCAGGTTCAGGTTCGTCTTGAGTCGCAACAGGAGCGTCTACCGCGTCATCATCAGACATGGCAGCATCTACCTGCTCCACGTGTTCCTCTTCCTCTACTTCATCCGCAACAACTTCCGGCTGGTCGACGTTCCTTGGCATGAAGGAGACAGCATCAGGGTTGAGAGGATGAAGGAGGGATCGTCTCGGGGCTGGTATGGGCGAAGTCGTGTAAGTTCTCCTTACAGGGTTATGGTTATACCAGTCATCGTTATCATCAGAATCGGAATCAGGGTCAATGGGGTCTGTCGGTCGTTCTTGTCGGGTGGTAGTTCTGGTTCTTGTCCTTGGCTTTGGGGCAGGTGCTTCTTTCGTGACTTCATCTTGAATATGTCCGCAAGGAAGCAGCATATTACGATGTAACACCTTCCTTGGACCATCTCCAGAAACTGGACCAACCTCATAAACTGGCATGCCGGGGCTCATTCGTCGTAGGACTTCGTATACATCCTTGCTCCACCGGTCTACCAATTTATGTGGTCCTTTGAAGCCTACCCGTCGCACAAGGACTCGATCTCCAACTTCAAGGGCGTGGTCTCGCACATGTTTGTCGTAGCGTTGACGTGCGGCTGATGAGGCTTTCTCCGTCGCGGCGGCAGCTAAGTCGTGTGCTCGACGGAGTCTTTCCTTCAGAATCGCAGCGTACTTCCCTTGGTCGGCGTTTCCCTCTCTTGTTGGTAGCCCGAAGATTACATCAACAGGGAGCCTGGGTTCCCTTCCGAACATCAGAAAGTATGGCGACATCCCAGTGCTGCTATGTCGTGTGCAGTTGTAGGCATGCACCAGGTGTCCCACATGCCTTCTCCAACTCTCCTTCTTTTCATCCTCAAGGGTGCCGAGCATCTCAAGCAGCGTCTGGTTAAAGCGCTCGCATTGTCCGTTCCCTTGAGGGTGGTATGGGGTCGTTCTGGTCTTCTTGATACCAGAGGCAACACACAGTTCCTTGATCAGTTGAGACTCAAAATCTCTACCCTGATCCGAGTGTAGCCGTTCTGGAAATCCGTAATGTACAAAGTACGATTCCCAGAGTACCTTCGCAACTGTGCGCGCCTTCTGGTCCTTGGTGGGGAATGCTTGTGCATACTTGGTGAAGTGGTCGGTCACTACAAGTATGTTGCGTGTGTTTGATTTGTCTGGCTCTAGGGAGAGGAAGTCGATGCAGACCAACTCCATCGGAGTTGTTGTCTGGATGCTAACCAGAGGAGCAGCCTTCAGTGCTTTCCTCTTCCGTCGGATGCATCGGGGACAAGAGGAGCAGTGGTTTTCTACATCTAATCCCATCCTAGGCCAGTAGAATCGTGTACGCACGAGGTCAAGGGTCCTGTCAAGTCCGAGGTGTCCAGCATCGTCATGGAGGTGCGTCAAGGCTTGCTTCCGATGGCTGGTAGGCAAGACTAGCTGTACGTACTTTTCGCCAGAAAGAGTACACTGCTTGAAGAGAACTCCATTCTTCAGGGTGAGGTTCTTTCGGTGTCGCCACAGCAGTTTTGCCTCTTCAGTCATGGAGTATCTCTCCACATCGGAAGGGTCTTGACCATCACGTAATGCCTTCAGGATTGGTCTGAGTGAGTCGTCGGCTTCTTGAAGTCGGGTCCAGTCATTGTCGGTCAGAGAGGGTAAGGATGATTGAGTTGAGAACTCATCAGGGATGACGTCAGGGGAGACAGATACCGTCAGGACGAGAGCATCATCATCTGTCTTCACCTTGTGGGGTTGACACACAGCCTTGAAGAGGTCGTCTGAGAGCACTTCACCGGAGTCTGCTATCTCACGCAGCCTTCGCATTCTCTCTTCCGCTTCAGCAGATTCATCGTCATCGGCTGGTGGTGGCTGGGGTCTTCGGGACAAGGCATCTGCATCAATATTGCTGGGTCCAGGACGGTATTTTATGGAGAACTTGTAGTTGGCTAGGGCGTCTAACCATCTGTGGGTGGTGGCGTTGAGTTTGGCCGTGGTCAGGAGGTATGTTAATGGGTTGCTATCAGTGACTATCGTAACACTTCCTCCGTAGAGATAGTCATGAAACTTCTCTGTTACTGCCCACTTCACTGCGAGGAACTCCCACTTGTATGCTGGATAGTTCAGTTCACTCTTGGACAGGCCTCTGCTCGCATATGCGACGACATGCAGCTTCCCATCATCACCCTCCTGATACAACACTGCACCAAGCCCAGTACCAGAAGCGTCAGTGTGAAGGACGAATGGCTTGTTGTAGTCTGCGAAGCCAAGGACAGGAGCGGTGGTGAGCTTTTCTACCAGCATCTGAAAAGCCATCTGGCATTCTTCAGTCCATAGCTCTCCAAAGGGCTCTGTCGACTTCCTCAAAGGTGTTGCAGCCTTGGCGTCACTACCATGTTTCGTCTTCCGTCCTTTCCTTCTGAAGTTGCAACCAGATGTCAGGGTGTTCAAGGGCTTCGCGATGGAGGAGAAACCCTTCACAAACCGGCGATAGTAACCCGCGAGCCCAAGGAAGCACTTCAGTTCCTTGCCGTTATTGGGTACAGGCCAGTTTCTGATGGACTCTATCTTGTTGGGGTCTGTTCGTACACCGTCAGGGGAGATGACATGTCCCAAACAATTGATTGAAGTCTGGAAGAGGCTGCATTTCTCAGGGGACAGCTTCAGGCCATACTCTCGCAGTCGTTCAAGCACACGGAACAGTCGTCTTTCGTGCTCTTCGATGGTGGGTGCGAATACGATGATGTCGTCTAAATACACAAACACCTCCTTCTGATGCAGATCACCCATGCACTTTTCCATCAACCTTTGAAAAGTGGCGGGAGCGTTGGTGATACCCTGTGGCATGCGGTTGAACTCGTAGAACCCAAGGGGGCACCAAAAGGCTGTTTTGTGCTTATCTTCCGGCGCAAGCTCTACTTGGTAGTATCCGGACTTCAGATCCAAGCTGGAAAAGTACTTTGCCCCATTCATAGCATGAAGGATCTCTTCGATGCGAGGGATGGAGTACTGGTCCCTGATCGTCCGTTGGTTGAGCTTGCGGTAGTCAATGCACAGTCGTATGTCACCGTTCTTCTTCCGTACTAGAACGATGGGGGATGCAAATTGGCTCTCTGACTCTCTAATGATGTCCTTGTCCAGGAGGTCTCTGAGATGACGTCTCGCGTCTTCATAGTCGGAGGGTGGAATCCGCCGACATCCTTCTCGAAATGGGGTCTCATCAGACAGCCGTATGTGGTGCTTCACTGTAGAGGTGCATCCAATATCCAGGTCATCCTTGAAGAAGACGTTACTGAAACTCTTCAGATGCCGCTGGATCCTAGATACCTCCTCTGCAGCAAGCGGTGAGCCATTGAAGCAGGGGGACAGGTCGAAGTTGTCATGGTTATCAGGTCCGTGGTCAATGTCAGTCACAGGCGACTTGCTCAAGATTGTACAGAGGGAGGCAAGGCGGCATCTTGGTGGTAAAATAACAGCTTGAGAAGATGTGTTTGCTACGACGACCTTGACTCTCCCAACACGTCTCTTGGGTAGGTCAGTGAGGCTGTTCCTCACAGAGAGGCCTTCCGGGAGTTCGGCTGAACTTGTTGCCTCTATGAGGACCTCACCTTCTTGGTTCTTCTTGTTCCAGAAGTGGCCTGTGATTGGTAGTTCCTGTCCAGGTGGAATCGAAACTGGAGATTTCCGAGAATTCCTCACAATTCCAACCACACCTGGATCTGAAGAGAGGGCGTTCAGGAGTACAGTCGTCCAGGCGCTGTCCACTGCGTGCGTCTGCAAATACTCCCGACCTCCACCTTCTCTGCATCGGCGAAACATTCCGCGGACCACACTGGTGTTTGTCCCAACCAGAAGGGGCACACCATCCCTACCTGGGCTCCTTGGACATACCAGGGCCAGTGTGGTAACCTCCACATCCTCTCCAGTTGCGCTTGCTGGGAACTTCAGGGGTAACATTACATATCCCTTGTAGGGGACTACCTGACCAGCAGCACCCACTACCTTCAGGTCGGTGAGTGATTTGACTGTGAGATGGGGAAGGTGTTTCCTACGGAATGCATCACTGATGCAGGTCACTTGCGATCCAGTATCCAGGAGACATCGGCAACGGTGGCCATCCACGAATACCGTGGTGATAGGTTGCTCACCAACGACACCCGTAGGCAGTCCACCTCCACTACCCCCTGCATACTTGACATCTACCCTCTTGGCTTTGGGATCGTGAGGACGTCTAGAGAAGGGTTGGGCAGCTGTTTGTCCTCTTACAGGTGCCCGTTGTCGTTTCCCTGCCTCTGGTACCGTTCTGCCATCCTCTTCTGTACCAAGGCTGGGTTGGTCTCATTGGTGCACTCGTTCATGCGGTGATCGAACCCACCGCATTTATAGCACACCAATGGGAATCTTCTCTGGGATGGCCTACCTTTCCCCATCTTCTCCGGTGAGGGCTGTGGTTGGCGCATCTGTCGATGAAGGGCGGCTACGGTGGCTTCCAGCTCCTTCACCTTCTCTGCCATTGGCTGGCTGGTCACGTCGGCTGATATGGCGGTCTGCTCGTTGGTACGAGCCTGGTGTCGCACCGGCCTGAGCGTCGCCTTCCTCCTCTCCTCCTTCTCCTGTTGTACCTGTTCTTCTTTCCGGACAGCTTCCAGCAGCGAGATGAAGTCAGGGGGAATCAGCTTCCCTTTCAGGTCGAGGGCCAGGAGGAGGGGCTCGTTGTAGAGGCAACCGCGGTTGAACTGACGGGCTCTTACGTTGTCAGCTCGTCCTTCATCGATGCCACCAGCAGCCACCACCTTGGCCAAGAGGTCCGACATCCTCGTTAAGTAAGCCGACGCTGACTCTGCCTCTTGTTGGAAGCAGGCTGAAAACTGGAGGTAAAGCTCGTCGCCGTCAGCCGTACTTCCATACGCAGAGCGCAACGCCGCAATACAGTCACGTGGAGTCGGGTTCCTGCCGAGTGACCAGATGATGTTGACCGCTGGTGGTAGCAAGGAATCCACTATGCGGTTGTGCTTCTCCGCGTCGGGTAGGTCGTGGTCGTCCATCATAAGCTGGACTGAGCGTGTCCAGTTCTCGTAGTCAAGTTCTCCGCTTGGCACTGGATACTTGCCGGAGAAAAGTCTCAGTCGTCTCCTCTGCGTGGACGTATTGGCCACAACATGTCTGATGACTTGCTCTGGTAGTGAGGTCGGGGTCGTGGTCGGGGTCGTGGTTGTGTCATGGTCGCGGTTTGAACTAATCGTTAGTGACTCGGTTAGGTCGGCCATGGTTTTACCCTGACTTGATAAAAACTTCTCTAACTCAGACTTGAAGTTTTCAGAAGCCATCTTAATTTCAGTAATCAGGGAATAATACGAAAGAGTTAATTACAAAGAGCTAACAATCAATCACAAATACAACGTAAGTCAATAATTGCTCTAACACAGCTCAATGAAATTGCAAAGCAGGTTATAAAAAACTTGATATTATCCGGAAAAAAATGAATTCTTCAATTTGGGTATCTCTCAAAATATATCAAACAACATTCACTATAGTAACTCAAAAGATTTTCAACAATATTTCACAAAATTAACATCCGGGCAGTGCCTCCATTTGTTGTCACAGGTCTAAAGAACTCACAGTAGCCTGCGCCCAGTTCGGTGTTTATTATCGAACAGGAGATATTTATACAGAGATCATCTGAATAATCAGTCAAACACAGTGTATTTATACGATTTAAATTCTTAAGACAATTTATTACCTCAAATTCATTGAGCCTTGTCAAAGAATAAAACCACTATTATGTATCGGCAACACAATATAACAATTACACAGTATCGAAATTATTCTAACTACGTACATAGGACAACTTAATAATTAGATGTAACCTTCATTCGTTACAATATAATTAAACAATTCTTAATAAAGGGATATTTAACAATTTTGGGGAGAGGGTGTCTTCAGTTGAACCAAGAGCGTTATCCTTGACGTCTAGTTAGGCAGACGGAGAGCTGCGTCGTTGCCTTGACGACCAAAGAACCTCTTTACAGATGGATGTAGCAGGGGAACATCTGTGTTGGGGAAAATTGCACCAATCGTTGAGAGCACTAAGTTATTTTCTGATCACAGCAAAATAAGTCTTCTCACGACGGTGGATATTCTTGCTCTCATAATAATTTCTTTCTCTAAATTATTTTATCAACTGACATAACATCATATTCAGGAATTCATCCAGTATTCTTCTGGTCCAAAACAGTTCACTTTTACTGAGAATAAAAGGAGGTTCTGAGTACTGACCATTCACTAAAATATGTCCAGTCTACACACTGTTGACATTATAGATCTCTTGGGACTTGAGCTTTAAGGTCACGCTTCATGCACAGTGCATTAAAGGGATACTCTCTATACTCTGAAAAGTCTCTCTATAGACTCTCTATAGTCTGAACATGTAGTCTCAGTCTAAGTTGAGACTTATTCAAATATTCTTATCAAGTTGGCATCATGTAAATGCGTTCTTGTAATTATTCACTACTACTTACTTTATAAAGATCTATTACACTCAGCTTACATTGATAGTAATCAAATACATAAACGCACGCAAGTCTTGATGGTAAACATTGATTTAGTTCAGTGATGGTTTTTTATCATAACATTGGAGCTCGTCCAGTATTGATGCCTCGGATAGAGAGCTTCACTATCCGATCGACTCGACAATACCATGATTTAGAATTCCAGAACAATTTGCATTAAGTCTATTAAAGAGACTTGACTCGCAATTCCTATCAAATATTGCTCCACGCGCAGCGTAACCATACTGAACAATCAATACCTGACCATGTACATTTCATGAGGTTAATGAAATCATATCATTATTCAGGATTACGACACGTATTTACAGTCTTAACTTCCATCTAATTTAAACCAGTTCTATCTTCATCAATTCATCTATCCACACTTATATTCAAGGGACATTGTGTCCTTTAACACACACAGCATCTTAGCCTGTATTGTGCTACGTCACTCGGCTCGTTCGGAGTGTAGCCTTGTAAGTGCGGTGAGAGGATAGTCTTTGGAGAAGCCCAAAGTTCTCTCAAATAACAGTGAAATGACTTATAAGGGTGGGAAAGAGTGTTTCTCTTTTCTCTCTAACATCATAACATATCTAAATAGCAACTGATATAAAATATAATTGACATTCTTACAATTCCTCCTACATCTTATCTCAACAAGTACATGTATGTCCTAAATACTTCAGAGTAATGACAACAAAATTATGACAAAAAATCTCTACAGAATACTTAATAACAAGGCTGAAATTGTAACCTAGCTTACTGCACTAGATCAAGTAGCATTATAAACAAGTTGAATTCAGTCTTACCTGTGTTGGGGAGAATTACACCAATCGTTGAGAGCACTAAGTTATTTTCTGATCACAGCAAAATAAGTCTTCTCACGACGGTGGATATTCTTGCTCTGATTAGACTGAGGCAAGCTTTCCTCCTTTTAACACAGGCCCAAAAAGTGAAAGTTTTGGTGACGTCAAACACCAAATAATAAGAAAGTGAGTGAGTCATGATGCACGTCAGTGGATGATGCAAGGCATCTTCTGGGAAAAGGGGATGTTTACAACATTCCGATCCACTGAGTACAGAACCCACCTCTCATTACCCTTGTCACAGTAACCTCTAAACTTCCGGTGAACTATGAAAAACTATGATATGTTATCATTTAACATTCAGTTAAATATACATAATAATCAATATGATTCACATATGAAATATAATACATACAAAGTATCAGCATACTCGTATACATATTCAGATTATTACAAATATCACAATCAACATTGTAAGCATGTATAAAACAACATAAAAGGGGGGGGGGTTTTCGGCAGGATAACTGATAGGTTTACTCGTTAGAGCATTCTCCTGTTCATATATCTAATTACTTGTGATAATTATAACAGGGCCTAACACTTTTAAAAACCCTTTATTTTTGTGAAAAAATATATTTTGACAAAGATGTAACATGACCTGTTATATGAACATAAGAAGTCATTTTCATGTCATAGTTGAGTGAATACACTTTCAAAATCGCACAAGAAATGCCAAAATATACTGTTAAAACGGCATAAACAATCACCCTTGTGACTTTTGAAAAGTGACAATTTTGCCTTTAATGTGTGCTCACTCATGCATGACTGTGTGGATTGATGTGATTTTTACACGGAAGTTAGTCAATAAGTGAATACAATTCTACCAAGTTATGTTGCTCAAAACCTCTGCGGTAAAAAGTTACGCTATTTTGCTTAGGGGGGGGGGGGGGGGGATCTACTTTTTTTGTTGTGTTTAGAATAAGTCCTTTAGCAAATTGAACGCGCGTGACATGAGTTATCAACCGATCGATCACGTATCTGAAATATGTTTGGCTCTTATTTCTTTTCAAACAGCTTCCGCAACATGAAGAATCCGTCGTCCCGTGGCATCAAGGTATGACAAAGAGCCGTACACTGATATCATTTTTTATTTTATAACTGGGGAAGGGAACGGGGTCTTTGTACATAGATTTGACTGTATAGAGGATCCATTGCTATGCAGGATTCTGGTTCTAAGCAACATCACTAAAATGAGAGATTCACCGGTCCGACCAAGGATAAGAAATGGATATCCATCCCTTTGAACAAGGTTTGAATCCACCACTTGAGACTGGCAGCTGCTCTTAAAGAAGAAAATGAAAGAAAAATCCTAAATATGAAGACTTTCTATTATGAAATAAACTATTTTAACTTGATTGTATTCCCTTTGTGTGTGTACTTCAACAACATGGTGCATACGCGATTGCGTCATGTCCACCTGAATTTTACATTAGGTCATGCATATTCCTATACATCATACATGTCAGCTTTCACTGCTGAAGTTTTAATTTTGTCACAGAGTGTTTGTTATGTAGTTATGAGGACAAGCGAACACGAAATTTTGATACGTTTCTAGATAAAAAGAAAAACAACAAAAAATACTACTTTGGCGCGGCTTGGCACATCTGTCATGTTACTTTTCTAAAAGTAATTATATTAAAATAATGTTTCCAGCAACTTTTTAATGGAATATCATGCAGAACATTGTGAAACCGAGACTTTTGTATTGTAACTTGAAATCACGTTTAGAGACCTTTTACATTATTGTAACAATATTCTTTGATTGAATCTTTAGAGATGTGTTGTAGGTGCGCAAGTATATGGGGTGAGGATTATTACTGCAAATTATTCTGCGCATCCTCTTTTGTTTATACGTCAAATCCAGGCAAAAATTATCAAAGATCAAAGATAAACTCCTTGTAAAGCATTCTCTAGTGACTCGAATAAGAGTACAGGGAATCTGCATTAATTAAACGGCTAATGGAACTCAACTTAAGTTAAACATCCTTGGTCCGACCATGGACCTATTGTCCGACATTGCCCAGCAGGATTATCATAGGCACTCCCAATGAGAGTCTCCTCTAAGGTTAGAACCACCTGTCTTGAAAACATGTTCAAATGACGTCACACTTCGGTACTGTATACATCGTTTGATTCCTGCCCACTGTGTTTCTTCAATCAGACAACGCCTACCTGGATCCTAATGCCTTGCACGTTCTGCAACCCACCGCCTGGATTCCTCTCCTGGACGTCAATGCACGCAATGGATGTATGCAGGTACATGATGAGTACACAGGGTGGCCCAGAAACAGGGTGGCCCAGAGACAGGGCGACCCAGAGACAGGGGGACCCGCATCCTGTCAGGAACTGTTTCTTCTACTCCGTGACAAGGGGCAGTTTACCGGGGGTGGGGGCTTCCTCTCAAGCTTAATGGATGTCATAAGACATGTTCAACCATTTTGTGCACTGTAGGCGTATACTAAAAAAAGGGTATAATTAAGGAATATGTTTACTGCCTAACACGTAGGTTCACTAGTCTTGAATAGCAAAAGGACGAGGAAACATAGAAATGGCGTAGAATAGAAGCGAATTCACCCCTTAGAAAGTAAAACGCTTCGGTAAAACAATGTTGTATTCAGTTGTGTGCCATACGTTGCACTGTTCCTGAAAATCGTCTAAATGGTCGGAGTAGGCCACTGTCTTGCTCGGCTCTCTCTGCCAGATTCCACATGGAAATGGTGTGTATTACCAGTGCAAACATGTTTCAATGAGGCACAATCAGCTTTTCATCCGCAATGGACACAACTCCTCCCCCGTCTCACCTTCAAAGATTGCTCGCGGCGGTCACCGGATGGGCATGACGGGACGCCACTGGTGCTGCGTGGGCAACACGTGGTACGTGGGGCTGGCCGAGGAAGAGATGGTGAAGACGCTGGGAGTGGATATGGAGAAGGACCTGGTCACCTGTGATCTACCGTATGGGGGCTTTCTCTTCCTCAACAACTGCGTGCCTCATCGCAGGTAAGTTCTGACGTCACTCGTTTCGTTGGAAGCAGGCCACGTTTGGACACGGGGTTTTCCTGTTGTTGTTATCGAGACAAAACGATTGCCTGATCGTCACAGGTCGATTCACCTACTGTTGAAGCTAACACAATAACAGATCATTAAATTTTGCTTACAAAGCTCTTTTCAAACATTCTTAACATTTTTGATAGCGGCAATGATTAACATTCTTAGCACCACATTAAAAAGGCCACCATTGTGCGTCAAGGGGAATTAGGGGGTCCACATTTTCCATTACATCGTTGACTTGTTACTGTATGAAGGATATGTAATTGGTTTCCAGTCCTCTCTTTTTGAATGGAAATACTATTTACGTTTGCGAAGTAGCCCCCCCCCAAAAAAAAAAAAAAAAAAAAAAAAAAAAAAAAACTTTATACCCCTCATTGATACATTCCAGTTCATCGATTGCTTGAAAATGTGTCACATGACCACAAATAATTTAACTATTAGCGAGCGAGACAGAGCGGGAGAAGCTCAGAGGGGAGGAAAAGACTGCTTCACAGGTAATAACAAACAAATGGTTCCTCCGTATGTAAAGCCTAGTCTAACATTGTAGAGCTTAGAACATGGACACTATCACAAGCCAGGTCTGTGACAAGGATCCAAATAATGAACAAAGAATACATCAATGAAGGATATTAAATGCATTTTTATGATCTTTATACGAGATCTGTATTGATCCCCTATGTGAACTGGGGGGCGTGGGTTATTTTCTCTCGACCTTCGGTGTCGGAAAAATAGTACCACTCGGGAGCTAATATTCCTCATGAACCTGAGGAATATTTTGGAATCTTCTAGCTCCTGAGGTGAAGAAGAGGGCGTGCGGTATTTGTATACTATCTCCTCTCCCTCTCTCTCTCTCTCTCTCTCTATCTCTCTCTCTCACACACACTCACTCTCTCTCTCTCTCTTTGCTTCCCCTCTCTCTTTCTCTCCCCCTCTCTCGCTCTCTCTCCCGCCCCGCCCTCTCTCTGTCAACTTCTACCGCCCCCCCCCCCCCCCAGCTTGACCAACACGTCCAACGATATCCGCTGGAGTCTGGACCTGCGGTGGCAGCGGTCGGACAAACCGAATGGTTTCTATGGCATCAAGGAGTGCATCGAGATGAGGAGAGTGGACGAGCCTAGTTACAAGCCTGACTGGGACACCTGGCTCAAGACTGAGCGCCATGGCCTCACCAAGGTAACTATGGTTACGTTGCAAAAGCGTAGGATTACAAGTTAAAATTTAAAATTAAAAATAAAGAACTTATAATCACGTTATCCATCTTCATTTTTTGGTTCCATGTAGCTTGTAATTATCCTCGCCTCATAAACATGTTTTGTTTAAAGCATGTAGCTGAAGCGACCAGCAAAGCATTCTTAAATTGGAAGAAGCTCGACCGAGTTATTAAAATCCCCCTGAATTTACCCGGGACCTTTTCTTTGCTCAACCATGGCATTGCTCTGGAGCAGTAATTGTCATTCTTTGTGCTCATGACAAACTGCTGCTGAAGGTCACGTAATTTTTTTATAATTATTGTTTTAATCATGATGTCATCGTTGGTGTGCCTTCTTGTAACCGCCATTACTAGTAGTATTACTATCACAAATTAGAATAACATTAGGGGAACGAGAAGGAGGAGAAAGGGGAAAACAGGAAGAAGAAGACAGAGCAGAATGGCGAATATGCAGAGGAAGAGGAAAAGGAGGAATGCTAATGTTCTGAAGGATGCAGGGCGTCTGGCATTTCGTTAAACAGTGCAATTATGGATGAAATAAAGTTGGAACCGAGATTGATATGTATTTGTATATAAGTGGATGTTACGACTTATCATTGATATCGTAAAAATGTGGTCAATTCTGTTGCAGGATGTTTTTTGCCAATCAAGCGACCAAGACGCAGAAGTGGGGACTAATGCAGACGCCGACGACGAATTCAACACAGTCATCACAGGTCCGTGGATGCAAAGGTGGGAGATGGTACACGAAAACAGGCACACCGCCCACTTCAAGGCGCAGCCCGAACTTAATTGGGTTAAGGCCTGAACTCCACGGTGATTGGTCAACAGTGCCAGTCACGTGGTGGTCCAAACACGCGGTCGCGAGGGTGACGCCGATAAGGAAATAGCATTTGACGAGGCCTCTCGCGTCTAATTCCGCGAAACGACTGGTGATACAAGACTGACCGGATGAACGGTTGCGAGGTCGTTTTGTGGAGGATTAGACACGAGAGATCTAATTTGAAAGATGCAAGAGTTAATTGCGGATGAAAACGTTATGGAATAACAGATTGAAATCACTTTGTGAGTGCTCAGACGAAAATTTGATAGGAAATCTTAACATGATTAACCTTGCATCAGTATTACTCAGAAAGCACGGATTCAACATTATTAAGAAAGTATAACAAATATTGAACAGAGAGTTGTTTACTTTTATATCAAACGTATTGATGTTCCACCTTATGCTTGTACATTGTTACTTATGCCCATCTACACTGTCGTTGATGTGCATGTATCACATTCAGTTTTGACAATAAGAAGGACAAGAAAATAATGAAAATGAAATGTTGTTGAATGAAGTAAAAATATACGAAATTTATTTTTTTTTATACATAAGTTTCCTTTTCACAAACACTTTCTAACAGGACAATGGTGAATCTACATGCACAAATAAAAAATAAACTCTTTATTAGTCTGCATCACCCGTTCGAAGCTTCTTTATTAGTTATCGAATGTTCTAGTATTGTCAGTATAATCGTAATTATTAATCTTAAAAGTATTGTCCTTTTTTAATGCAATCCTCAATATCTTATATTGTGTACATGGTGATATCAATTAATAAACACTTTATCATCTGTACTATCAATCTGCCAGTGCGACGAAAAATCATATTTGAAATGAAAGAAGACAAACAACTCTAAATATGCAGCTTCATGTACAGTGCACTAAATGATGAAAAAAAAACATCATTCAGCTCACAACTTTTTCAGTTCACGGTATGTTGAATTGATTACCTATGATTGTACAAATCATTCTGAATTTAATAATTCTTAAAATGGATGCATTAAACATTCTATACCATATTCCGTGGTTGTTGTGTTTGTTTTCTCTCCTCGTATGACGTTTGATGATAGGGATCTGACCAAACCAAAACTTTCTTAGGAATACGACATTTTTGCTTGAAACTTTATTCATTTATTCAATCATTACTTTACTTAATCATTTCCATGAAAATGACTGTACATTTAAACAATTTCGCCTATGTTTTCTTAATTTTAAACCAAGTATTTCACCAGCCACCTTTCTGTCTGTGGCAGGAACAAATTGAATGAACATGCCTGAAATAGAGACAGACTGGGGAAGAGATAGGCACGTGAGAGATGGAGGCAAAGACAAAGTGGTGGAAAAGTGTGGATAGGTAGACAAAGAGGGGGCTAATACCACAGCCGATGGTCATACAGCAAGAGAGAAAGACAGAGAGAGATAGAGAAGAGACAGAAACAGAGAGAGAGAGAGAGAGAGAGAGAGCGAGAGAGAGAGTAAGTGAGAGTATGCCGCGGTTCATGATATCACAGTGAGAGAAACAGAGAATTAAAATAAAAAAAAACAGGAACATTATATATAGAGAGAGATAGAGATAGAGATTGAGATAGAGAGAGAGAGAGAGAGAGAGAGAGAGAGAGAGAGAGAGAGGTAATAATACCATGGTTCATGGTATTACAAAACATGGGGGGGGGGTAAGAAGGAGGAAGAATGGGACGTATATTGAAAATGATAAACAAAGTAAACATATTTAGCAAAGTAAACATAGCTCGCATATGTGTTTGAACAGTGAAAGAAATCACAGGAACGCTACTTTCCTGTGATAACCTCAAGTTATGTGAAGCTGTTCCGCAGGCAAGTTCAGTAGTACTCGTACGTTTTGACGTCACTATTCCCAAAGTGTCTCGCGAGGCCATCGGCAGAAATGATTTCAATCCAGTAGCCGTCGGGGTCTTGAATAAAGGCTAGCCCTTTGACGGGTCCTAGGATTGAATGAAAGGATGACAAATCATGATCATATTTAAAACTGCGGCAGTGAGAGGGAGAGAGAGAGAGAGAGAGAGAGAGAAAGAGAGAGAGAGAGAGAGAGAGAGAGAGAGCGAGAGAGCGAGTGAGAGCTAGACAGAGGGAAGATAAAGTAGTAAGATAATATGTGTACCTTCGTCAGGCTTCTGGACAAATTTGACTCCAAGTTTCTTGAACCGATCACAGGCAGCGTAGACGTCAGGTACGGACACACCTATGTGACCTGGTGGTAGAGCAACATGTTTCATTTTGATAGAATTATAAGCAACTTTAAAAATATGAAAATATATGTAGAGATATTTTTTTTTCTTCACATTCACAAGCACATTCCCGCAATAGCCCACAGATCACATGTCACTGCCCTAATGCAAAAATGGAGGGAGAGAGAGAAAGATGAAAGAGAAAGGGGCAGAATATATGTAATATATATATATATATATAAAGAGAAAGAGAGAGAGACAGAGAGAGAGAGAGAGAGAGAAACAGGGAGACAGGGACAGAGAGAGTCAAAGGGATAGTCCACCTTTAAGTTAAGTTGGTTTTGCTAAAGGCAGAAATAAGAAAAACATATTACTGAAAGTTTGACGAATATCCGTCAAAGGATAAGACATTTATGATCTTTTGAAATTGCAACTTTATGACGTCACGTGCGAGGTGTTCTCTCATAATGTTGTGTGTTGTATGATTCCCTAAATTGCACTTTTTCTGTTTTTGATTAAGGAATAATTTTTTTTAATTTTTTTTTTAAAAAACGTGTTTCTGATGATTTTTCAAATGCACAAGCAAAATGATGCATACCATTTCAAGAAAATGGACATTTAAAAGAAAAATATGTACACATAATAAAAAGGAATATATACGGAAGTGTGGTCATAATTTTGATAAGCATGGGTTTATGAGAAGAGTACATACCGAAGCCCATGGGTTGCGTGTTCCCAGTGTGATAACCTGTGAAGTCTGGGTCCGTATCCGTGCCGTAAATGCTGGAATCAAATCAAGTCAAATACAGATCGTTATTCTCTATATATTGAAGGAAAGGCCGTCCCATAATGCACCGCAGCATTATGTGCAGTCCTACCCACTTTCAGTCTAGTTAATGAACTATAACCACAGTTCAATGAGTCTAGTGTAATAGTGTATGAGACCGGAAGTGGATATGACGGCAAAGAAAATCTGAATGTGGCTTCGCAGTGCATTATGGGACGACTTTTCTCTATTGTTATTATTATTATTATTATTATTATTATTATTATTATTATTATTATTATTATGGAGAAGTCAGCTTCGATGTATACTTGGGGTACGGTTCAGTCATTGTGAGAGTTCAGTGCAGCAGAACGTATCGATTACAGACTTCCTCAACGGGATGGCAATAATGATTTTAAATCTAGTTTCCGTTTCATACTTTCACAAACTGCAATGAAAATACAAGTTATCAAGTACATTAACAGAATTGTGTTCACCACCATACTCCAGCTATGGTAATTATGTCACATATTTGCGAGATAAGACATCATTTCTTAAATGAAGGATCGCGCGCCTGTATTAAATTTGCCAGTACTTAACATGACGCATCATAAAACACAAAACAAAACAGAAATATATCGAGTTGGAGTATGGATTTATGTGGTGAAATAACCCACAAAAGGCACGTTATGGGTTAACAACCTACGACCTGAACATTCTGATGCGGAAAGAAAAATTTACTAGTAGGTTTATATTATAACCTGCATAATCTGTATTTCCTAGCAAATATTACAATAGGCTATTCCACTGGTATTGTCATTAGACTTTAAGGCGTTACTTCATTCGACATAAATATGATCATTCAAATGTATCAGTTAATATTCCTTTGCCTATGACATGGATAGTGCTTCAAACCAGGTACATTCCGACCTACTATCTGAGTTCCACTACACCGGGCTGCATGAAGGTCCATTTAATCCGTTTCGTTTCATTCTCCGGTATGTCGCCCTCTTCGGCGTATCCGAGAAAGAAGAGGGTGAATTCCCTTTCGGGAAAGTCGAGTCTGGTGAATAATCTGGACTTGCAGAATGAAATCAAAAGGAATATGTGTACAAAAAATATGTTTAAACCCCGTGAAACTTGCATTGGACTTTGCCAGAAAAATATCAAACGCAATTAATGTTATAGTATGATTAATTATCGCCCTTTTTGGTTGATACTTGTGGCCTAAAACAATCAAACTATGGCAAAGAATAATAAAAAAAAAGCACAATGTGGAAAAAATAAAACCCACTAAGACGGAGAGTTAACTTTGTTAATCATTAGTCTGATATAAGGGTACTAAGATTATCTATAAAGAAAAATACGAAAAACGACTCAGATGATATTCAGATTCAGATTCAGAATTCAAATATTGAGAAGATATACAAGCAATTTACAAACATATTAATTTCCCTAATAGCCTGACAAATAAAATGCAATATTGCTGGGGTGTAATAGAAAATACAATGTTAAATCATTCTGTGTTGATGTTTATGTGCTGTATTTCTCACATTGTGAATCGAATGTAAGAACCATTTAAAAGCTCATTCCTAAGACTAAGAAAGTCTTGCACATACTGTCGCACGTGTTATTAATTTGACATGGTATATTTTGACATGTGATTGGTCTTCTCTCCATTGACGAACGACTGCAGTTCCCACTGTAATAATCCATGTTTCCTCTCTAATCTCTCCTGAGCTTACCTCACCTCATTCCCAGTACCCTGGTGTAGAAGTCGAGTGACTTGCGGGGGTCTCGAACCCGAAACATGGTCTGCTGCATAATGAAGCCCTGCAGGAAGAAATAACAGGGTTCGGACGGTCACCGTTCATGTACTGGGAAGGTGGGGATGGCAGCAGGAAACATTGTGAGAATTAGGATTAGAGAGAGTGAGGGAGAAGGGAGAATAGAGAGAGAGAGAGAGAGAGAGAGAGAGAGAGAGAGAGAGAGAGAGAGAGAGAGAGAGAGAGAGAGAGCACGGAGAGACAGAAGAGAGAGGCAGAATAGAGAGACGGGAGAAAAGGGAGTGGATAGAAGAGAGCGAGAGAGAAAGAGAGAGAGAGAGAGAGAGAGAGAGAAGGGGTGGGGGGGGGGGGGGGGGGGGGGAGGCCCGGGGAGCATGTTATGATCTCGAGGGGTGGGATGGGGGTGGGGGTAGTATGTAAAACGCTGCAGAAACGCTAAGAAACGAGCTTACCAGTACCGATATTACTAGGTAGTGTGTTTGAAATGCGTTCAGTATGCCCACTATTACCGATGAATCAGAAATTCCTTTACCTTTGTGGATGAGTCGGGCTGCGAGCAACATTGCTGTACTTCTTCCCTCGGCAGGCTATTCTTGCTTTCCGCCATGTTCCTGATTGCCTCGAAATGATTTTTAAAAAACACACACAAACACTGGCGCAAGAGAACTCGCCCCCAAACGCTAACTGTGGCTTACACGATTTAACAGCGATTGCTTTCTGAGCTGATTTGTGCTACACGAAGCTTTGGGCGTTGCAGAACTCGGTTTGTAATGACAGAATATCCATCGAGAATTGTGCGTCCATGAAAGCAATGAAACACGGCGAGTGCTATAACAATAGTTTTGGGAGATCCGTGTTTATTTTGACTGCATATCTCGAGCATAAAGTTCCACGCGAATGAGTTTGTCGACGATATTATGCAAATATCATAATGGAGAAACTAATTGTGAAAACTCGCTGACCTATGTCGGACAGATTTAAATCAATCTACTATGGCGATATGATAATTTCTCTTTGCGTTATTATTAATGTGGTCGAAATACAAAACTTTTATTCGAGACGGATTTACAGCTCCATGGCTGACTCTTGCTGCCCTGCCCACTATACTCTATGGTACTCTTTGCAAACACCATTATGTTCAAACACTAACGCACATGTGTAAATATTCACACACACATGTGCGTGCATTTACTCCTTTTCACATGGTAAACATGCACGCAAAATACACACATGCACACACACACACACTCACACACACGCAAGTACCCTCTCACAAGCACACACAAAAAACTGTTGCTCAGTCTCAAACAGCCACAACAACCTCCAACATTTACAAAAATAATAAAACACTACAAAGTTATTTTTTTATATCAAATCATAATTCATATAATTGTCCAATATAATCACGCAATGATGCAATAAACAAACATAATTTTGATTTTAACCATTATGGTCATCCAAACTGTTTTGAACCACATAGTGGTAATGAATAATGTGCAAATTTATATAATAAGTCACTTTAAAGAGAAAAACTCACTGTACATCATATCAATACTAATACATGTGATGCTATTGTTCATAAAATTCAGTTCATTGGTCCTAACATCTATGGTAAAGCCTCTTTTATGTGAATAAGAGCGGTGGAGATTAATCATTTGAAACTTTCAAAAATTCTCTTTTTCCATGTTCACATTAAAATGTAAAATAATTGATTTATATGTTTTGTACTGTAAAAATCCAATACTGCTGTATTGTTTTATCAGAAAATGAAATGAATAAATTAATTAAATTTAATTGAATTGAACTGAATTGAATGCAAGTTTCTAAATGAAACACACACATCACTCTTCTATTCCAGGAGTCTGGATGTAGATCTTGCAAGAGATATCCACTGAAAGGAGTCCAGATGATTTCAGAGAAGAGACATGTCATCAGCATCGCTGGATGACCACGTGTCTACTACGGGGCACTAGAGGGCAGCCTCACTTGACCATGTTGCCTGGACTGAGAATCTCGATCCAGTAGCCATCAGGGTCTTGTATGAAAGCCAGTCCCTTCATTTTACCTAAGTCAAGGAACACAATGAATGTCACCAAATGTCACCAAACATAAATATGTGATCAATCACCTCAAATGCCTGAAGAAACCACACGGCTATGGACTGCACTTTCCACTTTTGTGCATTCTCAGATTTCAACAAATTATTACTGTAGATCAGCTAATTACTTGAGACTAGTTAAATTACTTTGTTATATCAATATCTTTATTTCAAGTAAAATATATACAAAGTTAATTTGTATATGATGATTTTAATCAAATCTCTAACAGGAGATGGTCAAATAGTTAAAGCAACATGGCAGTTATCAATAGAGTCAAAGATATATTTTCCCTCTTTTATTCTAATCGGATTAAGTTTCTTTGGAACCTTCAAGTCTCACCATTTATTACAAGTGGTTGTCACTACACCATGACACAATGAATTTTTACTGCATTGAAGCCTATTCAAAATCACTGGTATCACTAAACAGGTCTTAGGCACTCGACTAAGCTACCGGTATGTCATGAACTTGACGTCTCCAATATTTTAATAGTGTGCTCATTGTAGTTTGACATGATTTATGCGATAAAGTATCCACGTTTCCTTTACTATATCAGATTAAATTTATTTCAGATCAACGTTGTGATCTGCTTGGGCAGTCATCCTCAGGAGATGGACTTAGAGAAGGGCAGTACTATGGGTACAATTTTTGCAGAAGTACTCACCCGCATCTGGCTTTTTGATGAAGTTAACTCCTAGTTTCTCAAAACGCTCACAGGCTGCATACACGTCTGGTACAGACAGACCGATGTGGCCTGCAGTGAGGGAAGAAAAGATGTAAGGAGAACGAGAGAGAGAGAGAGTGAGAAAGAGAGAGTGAGAGAGAGAGAGAGAGAGAGAGAGAGACAGAGAGATAGAGACAGAGTGAGAGAGAGAGAAGGGGAAAGAAATTTTCAAAAACAAAACAAAGAAAGGGCTGACTTAAGTGGCACAAATTGTCTAGATGGGATGATAGGAATGTACAGATAGTGATATATTTTTTCCCTCTTAGCTCGAGCAAAAGGATAGATCGTTATGTACCTATATAATTCTCTTTTATGCACACAATATACATCACCTAGAATCTTCCAGCATTATTCTGGAGTCAACCTTTAAAACATGAAGAGAGAAATTATTTAATGTTGTCCATTGCAAAATGAACAAAATGGTTGCTAACCTTCACAATAATGACAGCAGCATTTTCACTGAAATCAGTGTGATGCAATTTCATACTCTTTTGCATTTGAAATGCTGTACTTCATCTACATGACTTCTCAACAAGATGACTTCCACTCACCAAACCCTTGAGGCTCTTTGTTCCCATTGTGGTAGCCCTCAAAGCTGTCATCTGTGTCAGTCCCATAGTTACTGTTAGTCAGGATAAACACAAGAGAATAAGTATGAAAACATGCATGCCATGTTTATCGTGAGGATGAGAGGAGATGACCTGGGTTATAAATAGTGCTAACAATATGTGCTAATAAAACATAGAGAAATTCATATGTTTACCATTATAAATGCAAAATGATCTTTTCTATGTCAATAGTTGGGAATCTGTAGCTAGTCTTGGCTACTCTTTATCTAGATATTCATTTGTGACATTTGTAAAAAAAAATTCCTAAGCCTGGTACTAGCACTGACTTGTATTCGTTAGCATGACATATGTGCGCAGTGGTGTTCAATTAACAACGTTTTGTTTCTGAAAAAGGCAACTATTTCAATAGTGCATGCAGATACAAGGTTTCTTTAATGCAAGGCAATTCTCTTTATCCCACTAAGAACACGCAAACCATGCTTACATGCATGGTTATTACAAAATGTTATTATAAACAGGAACAAGAGCATGTGGTCAATATGTATTCACTTCTTTGTCAATTTCATTTGGTTGACACTGATAATCTTCTAAGAAAACTTGTAGGTTTGGTGAACAATGTACCATTGAATTCCCATTTAAAATCAAATCCTTCAATTTCTAGTACCGGTATTTGCAAAAAATGTATTTTTTTTTCACTTTGTTTAGCCAATTTTGTCAATGTTCATTGGCCTTTGTCCTCTTATTTCTTTGATTTCCAATCTAACCAGTCTAAATCGAAACGTTAGTCATCCCTCCTGGTATCAAGTTTGTTGGAAAATGGATTATTCAATTCAGTTATTTGGGAAAAAAGTTTTGGCAATTTTTAGCCAATTTTGGTAAAGTTCATTGACCTCTAACCTATCAGGGATTTTACCAAATATGTGACCAGTCTACCTCCAAGTAGTGATCCATCTTTGTACCATGTTTAGTTGGAGTTGAGTCATTAGATTTTGATTTATTGTAAAAAAAAAAAAATGGGGCAATGTTTAGCCAATTTGGGGAAAGTTCTTGGTTGCAATGACATGGTTATAACAGGAGTAGCCTGGAGTCTGGAGTCTCTGGACAGACTTACTATGTGACTTCAATGGTGGCTGGCTACCAGTAGTCTAGTAGCCAGTCATTGGTCAGACTTACTATGTGAGCTCTATAGTAGCTGGCTGCCAGTAGTCTAGTAGCCAGTCACTGGTCAGACTTACTATGTGAGCTCTATGGTAGCTGGCTACCAGTAGTCTAGTAGCCAGTCATTGGTCAGACTTACTATGTGAGCTCTATAGTAGCTGGCTGCCAGTAGTCTAGTAGCCAGTCATTGGTCAGACTTACTATGTGAGCTCTATAGTAGCTGGCTGCCAGTAGTCTAGTAGCCAGTCACTGGTCAGACTTACTATGTGAGCTCTATGGTAGCTGGCTACCAGTAGTCTAGTAGCCAGTCATTGGTCAGACTTACTATGTGAGCTCTATAGTAGCTGGCTGCCAGTAGTCTAGTAGCCAGTCATTGGTCAGACTTACTATGTGAGCTCTATAGTAGCTGGCTGCCAGTAGTCTAGTAGCCAGTCACTGGTCAGACTTACTATGTGAGCTCTATGGTAGCTGGCTACCAGTAGTCTAGTAGCCAGTCACTGGTCAGACTTACTATGTGAGCTCTATGGTAGCTGGCTACCAGTAGTCTAGTAGCCAGTCATTGGTCAGACTTACTATGTGAGCTCTATAGTAGCTGGCTGCCAGTAGTCTAGTAGCCAGTCACTGGTCAGACTTACTATGTGAGCTCTATGGTAGCTGGCTGCCAGTAGTCTAGTAGCCAGTCATTGGTCAGACTTACTATGTGAGCTCTATGGTAGCTGGCTGCCAGTAGTCTAGTAGCCAGTCATTGGTCAGACTTACTATGTGAGCTCTATGGTAGCTGGCTGCCAGTAGTCTAGTAGCCAGTCACTGGTCAGACTTACTATGTGAGCTCTATGGTAGCTGGCTGCTAGTAGTCTAGTAGCCAGTCATAGGTCAGACTTACTATGTCAGCTCTATGGTAGCTGGCTGCCAGTAGTCTAGTAGCCAGTCACTGGACAGACTTACTATGTGAGCTCTATGGTAGCTGGCTACCAGTAGTCTAGTAGCCAGTCATTGGTCAGACTTACTATGTGAGCTCTATAGTAGCTGGCTGCCAGTAGTCTAGTAGCCAGTCACTGGTCAGACTTACTATGTGAGCTCTATGGTAGCTGGCTGCCAGTAGTCTAGTAGCCAGTCATTGGTCAGACTTACTATGTGAGCTCTATGGTAGCTGGCTGCCAGTAGTCTAGTAGCCAGTCATTGGTCAGACTTACTATGTGAGCTCTATGGTAGCTGGCTGCCAGTAGTCTAGTAGCCAGTCATTGGTCAGACTTACTATGTGAGCTCTATAGTAGCTGGCTGCCAGTAGTCTAGTAGCCAGTCACTGGTCAGACTTACTATGTGAGCTCTATGGTAGCTGGCTACCAGTAGTCTAGTAGCCAGTCATTGGTCAGACTTACTATGTGAGCTCTATAGTAGCTGGCTGCCAGTAGTCTAGTAGCCAGTCATTGGTCAGACTTACTATGTGAGCTCTATAGTAGCTGGCTGCCAGTAGTCTAGTAGCCAGTCACTGGTCAGACTTACTATGTGAGCTCTATGGTAGCTGGCTACCAGTAGTCTAGTAGCCAGTCACTGGTCAGACTTACTATGTGAGCTCTATGGTAGCTGGCTACCAGTAGTCTAGTAGCCAGTCATTGGTCAGACTTACTATGTGAGCTCTATAGTAGCTGGCTGCCAGTAGTCTAGTAGCCAGTCACTGGTCAGACTTACTATGTGAGCTCTATGGTAGCTGGCTGCCAGTAGTCTAGTAGCCAGTCATTGGTCAGACTTACTATGTGAGCTCTATGGTAGCTGGCTGCCAGTAGTCTAGTAGCCAGTCATTGGTCAGACTTACTATGTGAGCTCTATGGTAGCTGGCTGCCAGTAGTCTAGTAGCCAGTCACTGGTCAGACTTACTATGTGAGCTCTATGGTAGCTGGCTGCTAGTAGTCTAGTAGCCAGTCATAGGTCAGACTTACTATGTCAGCTCTATGGTAGCTGGCTGCCAGTAGTCTAGTAGCCAGTCACTGGACAGACTTACTATGTGAGCTCTATGGTAGCTGGCTGCCAGTAGTCTAGTAGCCAGTCACTGGTCAGACTTACTATGTGAGCGCTATGGTAGCTGGCTGCCAGTAGTCTAGTAGCCAGTCATTGGTCAGACTTACTATGAGACTTCAATGGTGGCTGGCTGCCAGTAGTCTAGTAGCCAGTCACTGGTCAGACTTACTATGAGACTTCAATGGTGGCTGGCTGCCAGTAGTCTAGTAGCCAGTCACTGGTCAGACTTACTATGTGAGCTCTATGGTAGCTGGCTGCCAGTAGTCTAGTAGCCAGTCACTGGTCAGACTTACTATGTGAGCTCTATGGTAGCTGGCTGCCTGAAGGTCCACATGACCCTCTCTCTCTCGTCTGTGGGGATGTCTGCCTCCTCCGCATAGCCCATGAAGAACAGAGTGAACTGCATGGCAGGAAAGTCCAGCCTGGACAGGAGTCTAAGCACGCACAAGAAACAAGGCAGGGGGACATTCAAGAAACAACCCTAAAAGAAAAAATATTGTATTTTTTAAGGATTTTTTATTTATCTGTTGGTATTTTGAAATATATATATTTTTTTTTATGTAAATGACCCTCAGAGATTAATTGGTTATGATAGGGAGGTCAAGCCTGGTCAGGATTCTAAGGACACACACACAAAAATACTATGGCAATGGGTGGGGGGGGGGGGGGGGAGGGGGAGGGAGGGGAGGGGGGAGGGGGAGGGCAGAGGTACACATATTTAGAAAACAAATTTTAGACTAAAGTTATTGTATCTCTAGGACTTAGGAAAAATGTTGTCTGTGTGGGAAATGTTCAATTGGATTTGCATGTTAGATTAACAATCAGGTAACCACCATGACCCTCATGTATGCTTCTTCATTGTGCTGATTTTCTAACATGGCATCCCAAAATTTACAATACCCTTTGCATGTCTTTGACAATGTGAATATCAAAAACATGCATGGTGCAATCCATGCTGCAATGAAGAGAGGGTTAGATTTTGACCTTAACAAAGATATTGCTCATAACAGTCAATATTTGTATATGTATCAGTTACCATAATTTCATGATTACCATGACAGGGCATTATTGAAAATTGCTGTGTCATGCATGTAAATACAATGATGGTTCTAGATCTGGATGTATAGAGTTGCAGGATCGTATCATGTACTGGAAGGAGAGATGGCAGCTAGCAGTACTGGAGGAGCTTGTCTTCAAAATATAAACTTAACAACTAAATCATTGTTCTTCAAGGAGTTTTTATAGGTTGATATTTCAAAAAGCCATGTTAGAATAATTGTTTTCATATTAATGAACCTCAGAGATTATTTTTTTTTAATGACAAGTCCATCATGTCAGGATTCTGAGGAACACATAGAAAAACAATCAGGGGAGGGGGCAGGGGTGTTCAGAAAATACGCGTATTACAACAAGTATTGCATCTCTAGGAGTTAGGAAAAATGGTATTTGTCTGAAAATTCTGAAAAGGCAAGTTTGGATAAAGTTTTTATTCAAAAGAGTCAGATATAAAATTGTTGTTATTGAGCCTCAAAGATGAAATTTGTATGGAAATGAGCTATTATATTTGCATATTATACTCCACATACTAAGAATGTTGCTATATGATTGGTCAAGAGTTGATCACGTGATGAGGCGTAGTTTTTCCTATCAGATCACCTGAGAATAAAGGTTCGTTACACTCTAGGTGATAGTACTTTTTGGTTTCGCTGATCTCTTCACTCCTCACAGTCCTAATGCGTGATTAATATTTTGAGTACGCCCGAAATAAAAGTGCGTTACACTCGGACTATCAGCTCCCACTAACGCGTCCAAACACGCGTCATGATGCGCGTCATAATGCGCGTCCTAATTAACGCGCATCCTAACGCGTGTTCCCCATGGCAGCGGCTCGGGGTTAGGTAGAGAAGTAAACATTACTTTTGTACGTCAAATTGTCATTTTTGGTATAGATAGTTGGTTTCAGGTGTGGAATATAAATCAAATAATCAACTTTTGGTTTCAGGCAATGAGACGAACTATCACTTCCTCAGCGATCTGAATGTATACGCTATCTACTAGCTACATCCAGATCGCCTCGGAAGTGATAGTTCATCCCATCACCTTCACAAAGGTTGATTATTTGTTTATTAACCCATAGTCTGCTCCAATGAATAGAGCCCAGTGCCACGCCGCTAATCCACATTGTGCCTGCCCCAAATCCGCCCTGTGCCAAGTTTCTTTTGAGGTCTTTTCAGTTGCGCTTTATTCTGTGTTGGCATTTTTGAACCACTATATTTTGAAACTTATACACTTTTACAGAAAAAAACATGTACATTTTGGGGGGAAATTTTATCAGCTTTATGATGATGTAGTGACTCTTCACTCTTTATTTTCATGTTCAGTATTTTTCCATGTACGTTTGCCATGTGTTCTACCAGTTATTTTCCACGTTACGTAATTCTATTGTTTATTGTTAATGTATTCTGGCAACGTGCGTTGTTTCAACCTATCGCGTATCATGGCCTACGTGCACTTCAATGCACGTGGTCCTAGCTCGCATCCAATATCCTCGCATCGCTCAGCGAATCTGATCACTCCCACATCATCTTGGTTTGAGTCAGCATCTCCCGGAACTTCGCTCCGGTACGAGACAACACGCCTCCGGACAGGAGACTCTTTTCCTGCCGTCTCCAGCGGGCTGGCAGTCTTCCAGTGGTACGATATAATCTACACCGACACGGCTGGATTCACCGCTGGGAGCTGCCAGTCCCGCCTTTCCCTTCGGCAGTCTGCATCACCTCACACCGAGCTCGATCCACTGCAGCTCGCCTGAACATTGATCTCGAAGCACGGCTCATCATTGGCGTCTAGCGCTTCACTACGCCGGCATCGCCGCTTCGTTCGTCTTTTCTTTCACGGCCCCCGACTGACATCAAGCGACCCACTGCTTTGTCACGAGCGCCGCACATTCACTTCTCTGGCCTCCGGCAACCATGCACAAGCGACCCACTGCTTGCATTCACCGAGCGCCATTTTCTCTTCAAGTCTTTTCTCTCCTCTCTTCGTCCGCGATCGTCACCCGCGTGCAGCGTCGCGACCTTCACGGCTCTTCAGCCACGTTCCTGAAGTCGCGACTCAACAAGTCTCCGCATCATCATCCATAGCGTGAGCCCCTTCTTTCGTTGACATCATCACACATCATCATTGGACTCTCTATTTACGTAAGCTTTATTTATTGCACTTCATTCATTCATGTTCGTTATCGCCCATTTGTATGCCAAATTCATATCTCAGTGCAATATTCATGTGACCGCACTTGCACGTGCGTGGTCTATAATTTCTATCATTCAATAAAACAAAACGAAAAGGGAATACTATTTCTCATGACTTTTATTATCGTACAAACCTGCTTCCTTGTAAGTTAAAAATTGAGTTTAATGGCGTGTGATCAGTGTCAGTGTATCACATAACATCACAACACAACACACCACACAACACCACACACTTTACACCCTTAAAATTCTACAATGATACACAGATTGTATTGCAAAAGTACTTCGTTAATCTACTATAAACTAACAATAAACTTCCAGTTGCACAAGATCAGGGTCCATGAAGCAACTCCGTTTCTTGTGAGGGGGAGGCATATTGATATGATATCAAATATAAAACTCTAAAATACTTAAGAAAAGCCAATCTGACAGGTGTAGATGAAGATGAATGGCTGAAACTTTCCAGCATCATCAGTTTGATTAACAGTATCAACTTAAACTAAAGGCATGAATATGATGCTGTATTGTAGTTAAAGACACTATCAAGATTACTAGTAACATCACTTTAACTCAGGCTTTGCATTATTGAGCTAATCAAGGAGAAGGGAAATATAATTGAATAAGTTACTACTAACCTCATCCCTAGAACCCGTGTGTAGAAGTCGAGAGACTTGCGAGGGTCTCGGATGCGGTACATTGTTTGCTGCATAATGAAACCCTGTTGAGGAAGAGAAAGCATCAATGGGTTTCCATCATTAAATGTAGATTTACAATAGTGGATGGAGTCCAGTGGGTGGGATGAAGGATTGAGTAATGGTGTGAATTATTGATAAGGGTATATCTTGATAATGAAAACAAATTAAACAGTTAATGTACTTCTCAAATGTTCATGAGACTATTTAGGTTGAGAGAAGCAAATATTAACATTTTTGGTGAAAAACTGGGGGAGAGATCTGTCACACTTTGGATGCCTCCCTTTAAAGATTGTCAGTCCCTTTTGCAAGCTTAAAATTTGAAATCGTCTATCACGATCGTAAATTGAGCAAAGTGTGATTCAAGACCATTTCTAAGAATATAGCATGTTGAAGCTTTCTGTATATGTAAAAAATTTCAGCCGTTAAATTTCAAACCGACTTTTTTCGTACCACGAAAAAAGTATTAGTCTTTGTTACAGTATCTATGTGGTTATTATGCGTGTGTAAAATCCTAATTTTATGAGTAACTTCCAAAATTTGGAGATGATTCCTTCCATAGAACAATGTTTTTCATAATGCGTGTTATAATTTAATAAACACATTAATCAATAATGCAGATATTTCAACACAAACTGCTAAGAGCCTGAGGTAAAGACTAATAATCAGACGTTGTTTACGTGCATTATTTGAATTTTACACTACGTATCAGTTTTAAATTGTGAATATAGAGCTTGCTTACACTTCTCTATATGTTTTGCCAATGTTTCGATGGTTTTGTGGTGATCTGAAAAAGGGACTGGCTGTCTTTAAGTCATTCTGAAATTAAAAGCTAATCTTAATGTAGACCGAAAAACCAGAGTCTGTAGAGTGTAGGACGATGGATCCGCTGAGATTGCATCTGGCTCCTCTAAACGCCATTCGGGGGTAAGTCCAAAAATGTAATTTTGACCTCGAATGAGACGGTTATTCCTGTCTAATCTTAATGGTGCAGTACACACACAACGACTTCATCCTAGGTAGGCCTAGCCCCAGGACTGCTCCCGCGCAGCGCAGCTCACTGCGTGAGCGGGCTGGTCGCAGTAAGACTTCGTCCGAACAAATCTGTATCAGACTCTCACCTTTGTTGATGGATCTGGAGCTGCACAGCATGCCTGCACTTCCTCAGAAGGGAGCGAACTCTTGGCTTCAGCCATGGTAATGGTGATGTTCAAAGCAGAAGCAGAATTTGAACCAACCAGTAATTCGCAAGTCTAACTCATCACAGGGACAGAGAGCGTGAGTGATGTGATATGGAATGCGCACACGTTGTTATTCAGATCGCTCTCAGATTCAGATCAGGTACTGTATGTACAAACAAATCGTTCGTTCGCTGGAACTGTGGTCACATGACTTTAAAAAAAGTCAGGTGACATTACCCAGGCCGGCTTGCGACGTCGAACGATTATAACACAGCGCACAAAATTAGAATGTGAATTATCACACTTTGTGTGTTACTATGAAGTGTGTGTTCCAGACTTATGTTGTAGTCTAGATAAACAGTAGACCGAAAAATCAGTCTCTACAGGACGTTGGATCCGCTGAGATTGCATCTGGCTCCCATTCGGGGGGTATGTCCAAAAATGTCATTTTGATTAAAGAATGCCCCCGAATGAGACGGTTACCGTATTCCTGTCTAGATAAACAGAGGAACCGGGCCATGATAAAATGGCTTATCATCACCATGCTGCTGCCTCAGGCTCAAGAACAATCAGCTTCCAAGGAAAGACTCGTATTCCAGAGCAGGTGAGCATTTAGCCTTTAGCCATTTATATGTGATAAATGTACTTGAAATAAGTAATTCATTCATGTGCACGGGTTGATTTCTCAGTAGTCGGACCAGACATGCAGGGAAATTGGTGGCGAGCCCTCAGGACGCTCCCGCTGCGCGGGAGCAGTCCCGGGGCTAGACAAAATATACCATGGTTTAAAACTGCAAGTCCTTCCCTTTCTTCCCTTTCCCTTTCCCTTTACCAAATCCTTTGAGCTGGAGTGTACGTACATGATATACAACGAATCGCATGGTTCTTGTAATTGGCAACATTTGGAATTTGGATCCTACATTAATATTGCAATGAAACCCATCATGTCATGCGTGCACGCGCCGAGATTCCGAGACATGCATGAATGAAAATCTCATGCATTTTTTTTTTTTTTTAACTTTGCATCTCTGCAGGTCTATAGAGTACCAAAGTGTGACATCATTTGAGCATTTTTGTCAAGACAACTGGTTCTAAAAAATGCAGGAAGAGCAGCGGGGACAGTAATTGGGAATACCTGACACTAGCCTGATAGACAATATTGGACCGCTAAATCTCTTACTGGAATGAGTTTGTTTAGAGCCAATTGTCTGGACAATATGTTCACATGACAACACCACTTCGGTACTCTATAGGTAGGCTAAATTTTTTTAATTTTGGGATTTTCGGCCTGCCCAAAACCTTCAGATCTAGCGATCACTTTAATTTTGCTTGGGTACAGGGTGTCCTATTTGCTAAAGTCATGAAACTCTGCAGGAATCAGCATTATACCTTAACAACAGCAAGTAGAGTTTCAGGTGGCCATTGGCCCTTAGCCTACTACATGTAATAGTACATGTACTTTTATGGGAGAGCCCTGAATTTACCCCATTCCACTCCAGTGATAGGTGATTCCAGCCCTCCAGATATAAGACTACAGGAATTTGTGTATATGTTTTGAGAGCTTATTTCATATGTAAACTTTACTGCGACCAGCCCGCTCATGCAGTGGTGAGATGTCCCCGGGGCTAATATAAACTAGTTTGATCAGGTGTTATTCCAATTTGTTAAAAGGACTCCTTGTGAACATTGTACAGCAGAGAATTGAGATGGTTTCTGTAAATCGTGATTCCCATACATCATGAAATGTCTATGAAGGCATAGTTTAGGTTTTAATGATATCTAACAAGATTATTTGCTGAAGATGTAAAGCTTTAAAATACAATTTTTCCCCACATGACATTTTCTTTGATGTCCCATTTGTTACAGAATAAAGACTTTGAGTGTTCTGTGTGTCAAGCAAGGTTCAGCTTTCGCACCAACCTCAACCGTCACAAGAGAAACATCCACAAGAACGAAACCAGGAGAGAGAGGACAGCGTGTTTATATTCCGGCTGCACCGCCAAGTTTTATCACCAGACTAAGCTGCTCTCGCACCTGGAGAGTGCACATGGCAGGACTACGGAGAAAAGTGAGCTGACATTTGTCAACATGGATGAGTTTCTCTCATGGAAGCTTCAGGAAGAAGCACGGAGCTTTGTCTGCTTTACCAAGCCACGCGGTAACATCGAGCATCAGTCAGCCACTCACCAGCACTTTATCTGTCAGAGGGATGGGAGCTCAAGACGTCACACCCCCGCAAGTCATCCCGGAGCCAAGACGAGCAGGAGACGGAAGAAAGGCGTGGTGAAAACGGACCTGTCCTGCCCGGCTAGGATGCTGGTCAGGGAGTGTAAGCAGTCCATGAGAGTATCCGTGTCATATTACAAGTCTCACTCCCATCCGGTGTCGCCACAAGATACACTCCACCATCCGATCCCGGCACCCGTTCGCAAAGAAATAAAGAGCAGGCTTGCGGCCGGCGCCTCCTTGGATCAGGTTCAGAACGAGATCCTGAACGCTGGTGCCAATCCATACCTCTCGGCCCTCGAGGAGCAGGATCCTAGGTTAAAGAACATCAACAGGGCTCAGCTGGGAGCCATGAAGCGGAGACTGAAGCAGAGAGAAATATCAGACATGCAAGCACAGCTGGGATCTGTGGTTGTGCAGGAGGTATTGCAGATGGTTAATAACGCTGTGGATTGTAGTGCTAGAGGTAGAGATGAGATGGAGGTCACCCCAGCTACTGAGAGCAGTAACCTCCATGCAGAACTCCTGTTCTCAGAGCCTGTCTCTGCTCCGTTGTTGGGTGGGGTTGAGTCGAGGGACTATGCTCACAGACTCCAGGCCATACTTAACGAGATTCTCTCCTTGCTGGAGAATGAGAATGTGAGGAAGGCTATGTTGCCTGGCATTATGGGTAATTTTGTCAAACTCTTGGCTTCCTGCAGGCAAGAAGCGAGATCTGCAGACAGGCTGCTGAGATAGTGTGCTCACAAACTCTACACATTCATCCAGTAGCTGAAAGTCAACAGAGTACTGAAGTGGGGTTGTCATATCCATTGTTATGCAGGTTTCTGGTTATAAACAATGTCACTCAGTCGAGAGGTCTAGTGGTCTGACCTTGCCAAGGGGGCTAGTGTTGGGTACTTCCAATAAGAGACCTTACAATGATCACCGCTGTTTGGTTCACCCACATAGTTTAGAACCAGATATCTTAATGATATACTCATCTGATGTCACGCTTTGGTACTCTATAGAGCCAATTTGATGGAAAGGTACTGGTCAGGGACAAAATTAAACACCTATTTGCATCTATAGGCTCTTTTATGCCTCTTCCATAAAGTGGCCGGAACCATAATGTTTTCGGGTTGTCCATCACCTGATTTGTAAAGTGAGTAAATGACATATTTCAAAGATTTGCTAGGAGCATAACAAAATTTCCCAAGTTTTGCTGTTATACAAAGGATAGTCAGACTGCGTACTTTGTTGTGATAAAGAGATGTTTAGTTCCTATCAATAATAATGGAGTTGCAGCTCCATGTAGGAGTCAAGGTGTCTCCAAATGTAACGTGAGTAACCGTGGAATAGCCCTTTAGGAAAAATCTTGTAGATTGTCTATCATGTATTTTGAGTTGGAAGTACAGGGGCGGTATTCCGAAAATCCACAGAGATAAAAATTTTATCTCCCCTAAGATACAATGTCCTTAAGATATTTTATCTTTGGTATTCCGAAAAATATTTTAGGAAGATTTTAACCAATATTAATGAGCGCATGCCATGCGCTCCTATCCCAGAAGCAGCCAGTAATAAACGTCTTCTCGTGTCTTTTGCATACATTAACACCATCAAGCTGATGGTGTGATGTCATGAAGCTGAAAGGGACATTGCGCATCAATGTCTATCAGCGCGCCTTATTGCATTTGATGCGCCCATGCGCAAAAAGTTGAATGCGCAAATTATTTTTGCACGTAATGCTATGGGCCTAGGCGCGTACGTCTGGAGATAAAATTGCTTGGGAGCAGTTTTATCTTTTATCCTAACTTTTTTTCCTAAGTGCGTTTCAGAATACCGATTTAGCTCATTTGCATAAAAATTTTATCTCGGAGGCTCATTTACATAAAAATTTTATCTCTAGCTCATTTGAATAAAAATTTTATCTTTTATTGTAAGTTGGCTTTTCGGAATACCAAAAGATAAAATTTTTCCTAAGTCCCTGAGATACAATAAAATTTTTCCTAAGTTCGTTTTCGGAATACCGCCCCAGGTAGGCATTGTAACATGAGCAGTATGTGGATTCCTTTATCCATTTTTCATATGATATCATCTGTCTACTTGTTTCTCACATCAGCAAGGCTTGTTTAAAATCAATTTTGGAAACTTTCCCTTTGTGATAATTAATCAAAAGGGACATCATATTTCTGATGGTAGGAAGTATGGCAAACGTTCTAGTCATGTTGCTTTTCCCTGAATGTAGCTCATAACAAGTATTTAACCCTTTTCTACCAGCCAGAAGTGATTATAGCCAGAACATAATGGGGAAACCTGTTCTTATTTCATCCAGGTTACAAACGCAAATGAAACATACAGACTTAGACATCAAAGTACTTGCATGGCTGAAGAAAATGTGTGTGGTGTGAATACAAGTGATTTGACATTCAAATAATTCATACTGATATAATAATGTGTACACTGTGATATGAATAATAAGAGCAATACACATGCATGCAACCAATGCATTGCTGCAAAATCAAAGACAGCCTAATCAAATTTGTGAATACTGCCATCTTTTGTTGCATGTGAACCAGTTTTAGTGACATGAACATGCATATTCCGTTATGGAACTTTCATTCCTGTAGGGAATTGTCTTGATATGTTGTTATATTTTTGGCTGAAAGAGTGGAATATATCGGTAGAGATTTAAGAATTTAATAATATTGAAAGTGTGTCGAGTTAGAAGGAATAATGATGTAAATAACAGACTGTATGATTTAAATAGGGTGAGTTCAATGATGTAGCAGGCTGCAGTTCTCATTAACTACTTGTTATTCAGCATGTTCCGACACATGTTTGTGAATTACTGTGTTTTAATTAACACAACCTTTTAGCTCTTCTCGTTCCATTCCAATATGTATCCAATAATTAAGTACTGCACAGCAGAATAATGCTTTGCTTGATGAACACATTAGCAATTCAGCACATACAATTCATTGCCATGATTGTTCACTTTGTGAAGGCAAAGATAGCCTACTGTTGATAGAAAATACTCCCTCTTTTTATCAAAGTTGTCAATTTTAAAAATATAAAGGAACAATTTCTAAGGATGTGTTGTTTTCTAATGTAATGGTACAGTGTAACTAGAACCTAAAGGAAGAAAGAAATACACAGGTTTGGAGAGAAGGTGTGTGTGTGGAGGGGGGGGAGAAAGATTGCTTGGGAAAATTGTATGGGTTTAAACAGATATCAGAGAGATATAGGAAGGGAAGGGAGAGAGAGAGAGAGAGAGAGAGAGAGAGAGAGAGAGAGAGAGAGAGAAAGAAAGAGAGGGAGAGAGAAAGAGAGAGGGGGGGAGAAAGAGAGAGGGGGAGAGAAAGAGAGAGAGAGAGAGAGAGAGAGAGAGAGAGAGAGAGAGAGAGAGAGAGAGAGAGAGAAAGAAAACAGATAGGGAAGAGAGATACCAAATGAGTTGTTTGCAAGAGAGATTTGCTAGAATGTGATATGCAATTTTATTTTGTTTGTGAAAATGTTATGTGTCAAAGAGGTAGATTATATTACAGTAATTATGAAAAAGAGAAAGAGAAGAAGCTGTATGGAGTGGCATACAGGACTCCATGCATCATGTTTCTCACAAAAAAACACACAAAAAAGTCTCCTTTATTTGACTTGATGCTTTCTTCATCTCTCTCTGTCTCTCTCTGTCTCTCTCTCTCTGTCTCTCTCTGTCTCTCTCTGTCTCTCTCTCTCTCTCCTTGTCTATTTGTATCTCTGACATACTGCTGTACTATGTTCTTGCCCTTGCTATCTCTCTTCTCCCCTTTCACTCTTCCCCATTTCTCTTCCTCCTTTACCCCCTTTCTCTTTCCCTCTTATAACCCTCTCTATCCCCTGCCCCTCTCTTTATATTTCTTTTCTGATTGCTCTTACTGTCATTCAAATTACCATTGTCAATTTGTCAATTTTTTTAAAAACTTTTTTCTTTCCTTTTTTTTTTTTACTGTGAACTTGTGTATCTCTCTGCTTCTCACTTCTCTCATCTTGATCTTCTTCACCCACACAAAATCACTCTATGGATCAACATTGCATGAACAAAGATAAAAGTAAGCCAACAAAATCAAATTAATATGGTGCATGATGTCTTTATTGACACATTTTCAGTCGAGCAGTTATGACCCATGAAACATCAGAAATTGGAGATATAAAAGTATAAATGAAATAACTATCCAAGAAATACATAAGTAAACCAATCAATTGGCAATATGATACATTATATCTTGTCCCATCACTGTTTTCAAAAAAAAGTTATTAATGAGACAGACCTACCATCTCAGGCTTCGGCACATTCAGAGACACACAAATAGTCAGTGTATAAATGACCTGTTAACCTTTACCCTCGAAACTGTATTTCTCTTACAAAAAAATTATAAGTTGGGAATGCTAAAACTTTTACTTTGTTAAAGGTGATTATGTTTTTGTTTATTTTACATCCCGAATTAGAGTGATCTCATGACACACAAAAGTGAAAACATATATCAAAATATTTTGACTGAACAGATCACAAGGAACAGTTCAAATCACCACATATTCCATTTATCAGAGTAAATATAAAAGTGAATAAATATATTTCAAATTGGGAAATGGTCTGGTGATAAAAGTTATAGGTAAAGTATTAAAAATAGTGCAGTTTTTACTATTTGAAAAGGTCTAGGTCTCCTTTGTCGTGAAATAAATTAGAGAGCACCTGACAGAAATGTACAAACAGTTCAATACAGTAGTGACTTCTCAGCATGGCCAGTGTTTACTTTTCATTACAAAGTATTTACCTGTACAAACAATCAAGAAAGTGCTCAGTCTGTCGTCAAAATACAGAAATTGTCACATCTTTGGCATAAATATTCCACAGATACAAAAATTGCACAATATTGCAATAGTCCCATATCATCATCCAAATTGGTGGCCAACTTGTGAGCGTTCCATGCTTGGCCCTTCCCCCTCCAAGCAAGTGTCTCATTCACATTCATGAAACTCCAACTGCATTGGTCGCTATGCTGTGGTTTTTGTGCACACTCAATGTAGTAAAAACATCAACTGACACATCATGTTCCAAGCCAGTATGCAGTTGCGCTCAAGGTGTACCATGACCCTCTTTTCTCAGGGGGTGTGGGGGGGGGGGGGGTACAATTCTTGGTACAACACTTTAAAAAAGTTATTAATTTGTGCAAAATATTATGATTAAATATAATATGAATTGCCTCAATCAATAATTTGTCCATCCTTCATGAAATGTGATCCTCAAATAGATATCAATGTATGACTACCAGTAGTTCATTGGAACAGATATATTTTGGACAATGGGAACCAAGAGTTATTTTTCGTAATGAAGGATCAAAAATTGAAACTCCAAATGCCCTAGTGTGTTTGTGAGTGTGTTTGGATAACCATATTACTTTGACACCTCAACACAAATTGGCCAAATACATGCTGGTTACTACTCGTTCACCTGGAAGGGGCTATCTGAGCAATACAAATCAATGTCTGCCATATTCCTTCTATGACACATTTGACCATCATTTTGACAATCATAACAAGTAAACAATGTATGAATGGATACAACAAATGAATAAATCAATAAACAGAAAGAAGAAGTTATGATTCTTGGTTGATCTTAGTAGAAATAATGTGATTCAATCTTGCCATTTCAAACCAAGAAGCATTTTAAAAATGCCTATAAGAATCTTGTAAATTGCACATTGTATAATTGACTTTGAGTATGCCAGGATTTGCTTGTACATGTGTATTATGCAGTCGTCTGTGTATATCGCAATTTCAGAATTTTTCTGCATCTTGCCAACACACAAATCCTGTTGTCAAACAGAGAAGTATACTTCATGGCTTCCAAACTATTACTAGCAAAGGAGCAGTCTTTCGGGTCAATTCATATCTGCTCATTATTTCTTATCTTCAATCAATGAGGCCCTCCTGAGTTGGTCAAATTTGTGCCTGTTTTGACAAGACAAAACTTAGATCATCCAGATAGAATGCGAGGAAATAAGTGCAAGACTTGGAACACTTCCTGGCAGTTTCAACACATTTAAAAACATCACTTTGAAAGTGTTCTCTCTTTATTCAATGTCACCATCTTTTAAAAATGTAAATCTATACAGACATTGTTGCATTTTGATACAAAAGAGTACTTGAGGAATTGGCATAACCTTTGACCTATCAAGGATCTGGAACAGGCCTTTGCCTGGCATGGTGTGTTTCACACAGACCTCTCCAGCCTCAGTGTCAATATTACAGAATCCTACAAAAGCATCCGAAAAATTCGTGATCAAGTCATCAGAATACAATAGTACAAGGTCTTTAAACTTCTTCCTTTGCGAGTGTGTGAACGGGGGTTTCTGGGTGATGCTCCGTTTCCAATTCTTTGTCACTGTCTTTGGGATGGGACACCTTGCTGTTTGCAATGGATGTGCGCCTGGTGTCAGCCTCTCCATCCTTAAAGCTTGGCTGGTTGTTATTCTTCATCTCCTGTTCATAGAGCATTTGCAGCGTCTGCAAGTTTCCGCACAGACTGTTTGTCCTGCTCAGGGCAACAGACATTCTTGAGTTCCTTCGCTCGCTGATCATGTTTGAGTTGCCCCGCACCAACCCCTTCTTACAGGGCTTCCTAAAGCAGCGGAAGATCCTCTTGAAGGCTGCCCTGAAGTCCTGGTTGCGGTAGGCATAGATCCAAGGGTTGAGACAGCTGTTCAGCAGCAGCAACAGTCCAGAGTAATTGTGCATTGTCAGGAAGTTCGCGCAGCTTTTGCAGAATACCTCTACTATGATGGTGATGATGAAGGTGCCCCATGTAAAGGTGAAGACCCCAAGGATGAGGGCCAGGGTCTTCCAGTACTTGTTGCCCTTGAAGGAGTTGTAGCTCTTGAGGACTCCCGGGAAGAGGGAGAACTGGACGGCGGAGATGGCCCTTGTGTGATGGCGGGCGACCAGCATCACCCGGCAGTAGCAGAAGAACATGCACACTAGGGCGGGCAGGAAGATAGCTATCACTTGGGCAAGAGACAGGTAGTTGTGGTAGAAGTTCAGGGAGCACAGCATCTCCATGTCCGCCTTAGGAAGGGGGTAGAACCAGCCAATCACAGGAATGGCCGCGATGATCGTGACGTAGATCCACACCAGGAGGCAGATAACGGCGATGTGGTAGGCTGTGATGCGAGATGAGTATTTCAGCGGTTCCACCAGCGCAGAGAAGCGGTCGTAGGCGATGATGCTGAGGCTTAGCACCGACACCCCGCTCAGGAGCGAGAAGAGACAGTAGGGCACCAAGCACAGGATCCCTTCACCCTCAGATGGGGGAATGAAGTTGAATGCAAATAGGAGCAGTGTCATGACAGCCACTCCCAGGTCCGCCACCGCTAGGTTCACCAGGATGTAATGGGGCGGGATCTGCAGTCGTTTGAACTTGGCAACGGAGACAATGATGAGCATATTGCCAACAAATGTGATCGCCATGAGGATGAAGATGATGGCAAGAGCAACATAGGCCTGGGGAGTCCAGGCGTACGATTCGTCTGCCTCAGGGAACAGCGTGGTGGAGACATTCTGGTTGTTGCCATGGGGATGGAAGAGGTGGGTGTTGGGCGTTGCGGTGGATTCCTGCATGATGATAACGATGATGTGGTCGTCTGTGAGGTTAGACGGAGATGAGGAGAGCTTTAGCTGCTTCATTGCTAGACATCCCTCTCCCCAGGACAGTCGGGTGTCTTCACTGGAAAAGCGATGTCAGGTGGATGCAGGAAGCTTGGCAGGTCTTTCAACAGATTCTGAAGGACATAAGCAAAAAAAAAATAATAATAAAAAAATTGGTCAATTCAGATGAACTTAACTTTGATAGCCTGGTACACAATAAATAAAACAATACAAGATTTATAGGATAGAGATACTGCACCATAAATGATGAAATAGTGTAATAGACTAATAGCATGAGAGAGACAAATGGAAATATAAATCATATATAAACAGTGAGAAAAAAGATAAGAGAGAGAAAGTGAGTGAAAGAGAGGGGGGTGGGAGATAGAGGGGGGGGGGAGAGGAGGGAGAGGGAGAGAGAGGGAGAGAGAGGGAGAGAGAGGGAGAGAGAGAGAGAGAGAGAGAGATAGAGAAGAGGGAGACAGACAGAGGAGAGAGAGAAAAAAATCCCAAGATATTCACACTACATATGCACAAACAAAAGTATTAAAAATAGATTCCTGCAGCATTTTTTCATCTCGTCTGTCAACACATGGGCTAAAATGTATTTCTGTAGTGTCTGTGTGGTACAAAGAGCTAAAAATAACATGAGTCACAGGCACAGCTGAACTATTTACAGTTTCCTTTCAAATATCCTCTCATATTTGATGTCCCATTATCAAATGGGCAACCTCTAACAAGAATATAGTCTCTTTACAAGATGGTAATATTTTTTCCACTATTTAGATATCACCAAGAGTTTGTCTAAACAGTATAGAATCACTGTTTTTTTATGAATGACTTTCAAATACATGAATGATACAAGAACATCAAATATCCTACGGAACTAATGTTCGATGATGGCATCAATTTCAGTATCATTAGACAGAAATTGTAACAAAAAGCCATCAAAGTTAAGACTATCTAGTTTGGAGCACAAGAATAACACAAAGAGTGAACTTGAAGGATCAAAGGAATTTTAGGATGCAATTTTGGAAACAGAAAATAAGTTGCCTCTTTCAATTCAGCTGCCCACAATATGCACGGTCTGCCATCAATATAAACATCTCCAGAAGTATACTTGAACAATGCAATGACTCACTGCTATTTCCAGAGAGAAATTTCTATTTTCATATTCATAAGTGAATTTGTGAATCTAATTTTAAATCTTGAGTGATTTTCCCCACTTCTTCATTTCAAGATAACATCATTGAAGAATGTGATACCCCCATTAGGCCAAGTATAGCCCCGTCGTTATCTGCTTATGAATGTGAGGAATTGAAAAACTCAATACGGGGGGTGAATCGGAGGCAGGAAACAGCTCATGTTGATATGACACATGATGGATGTGATGACATTTCCTGGCTGTAATGATGTGCTGGATAGGAACATTATGTCAGAAAAAAAGCCCTTTTCAGTTTATATAATTAATGGAAATTCATGCAAAGTACATGAAATGTCTAAGGTTGTGTCTGCAGGCTAGTGCCATTGAAATAAGTAAAAAAAAACTAACAAATTAATGATACAATTTGAATTTCTTTTAAAAATGTAATGTCAGCTCTGAACTTAATGAAATATCCATGGCATCAAAATGTTCCCAAGATAATATTGGGTTTGGGGAAAGAACTGATCAACAATTCTGTTAGGAAATAAAAGCTCAAGGAATCAAACAAAATATGACATTTAGAGCTTTACAAAACACACTGCCTTTATGCCATCGACATTAAAATTTAGCTACATGTATCACCAAGTTGAATAGTTCAACAAAGATATATGAACAAAACAAATATATATAAATTTCACCCCATTTCGTGAGAAAATGTTCCTCAAATACACTTATAGTTCAAACAATCAACTTGAGAGAAGAAACTCTTACTCAGTTGTGATTGCCTCAAAGGGATCATCCACAAAATCAACTTGTCCTCAGTGACCTGAGCAGCTGGGCTATTTATAGCCACAGTCTTTGGTGTGAGGGAGATGGAAGGAAGGAGGGGTGATGGATGGGTGGCTAGGTCTATACCCTAGGGAGTGGTGGTAGGGGAGTGGGCTGGTCTAAAGATAGCAACCAACTAGCACCAGCAGTCTGATCACTAGCTTTGGATCCAGGTTGCAGAATAAATGTACATGGACATGTAGACTTACCATCACTTCACAACTACATGTACACTCCAGCTCAAAGGAATTGGCATAGGGAAAGGGAAAGGGAAGAAAGGGAAGGAAAAGCAGTTTTAAACTGGTGTGTATTTTGTCCAGTTCAGCATGAAACACTTAAAAGCATGCTAAACTGGACAAAATATGCCACGGTTGAAAAATGCTACTCCTTCCCTTTCTTCCCTTTCCCTCTCCCTATGCCAATTCCTTTGAGCTGTAGTGTATGTCTGGAAACAACCAAGTCTGGAAACCTGATCTAAGCTTACATCATGCAAGGAAGGGGGCTTAGTCTACATCTGCAGACAACGTTGTGAAGCAGTGGTAAGTTTCTGTGGTTAGTGCAAATATTCAGGAACTCCACTAGCCTAGAACCTAGGCTATGCGATGAGTAGAAGGATGCAAGGGCTTCCAAAGAACCTACCAACTTCCCTCACCACTCCCTTCCTACTTTCCTTTCTGCCCGCAGTCACTAACCAAATCACAATATTTTTGGGGCATACCATTTCTCATCTGTCCTCACACTGGATTCCTGAATCATGAGTTATAAGAAGACATTTTTCTTTGTTTAGCTGGAGTCACCTCTTTGATCTGGATACATGCTTTTCTTTCAAAAGTTTTTTTCTACCCTCCTGTTGCCCTTCTTCTATCGTGACACCTCTTTGTTCTCCTCATTCATCACCCTGGATTCCTGATGTATGACTTAATTGAGCTCAAGTCACCTCTTTGATTTACATGAATGGGCTGCAGGCATGTCTCGCTTCACTGTGTCACCACCTCACATTTCTATGATCCATGAAGGCCTATCAAAATGACATTCCGGACCTGAATGATGTCTCAACAAGAGGCATCTCGGCATTTATATCCTAATAAACCAAGCCATAAATCAAGGATTCATACATCAATTCCTAAATATAAACACATTGGCAGCAGTGGTAAGGAGGTGGGTAGAACTATCAACCTCTGTGAAAGTTTCTTATACTTCCTTAAATAGACTGATATAAATCCACTCACATGGAAAGGTGAGGAGATGGGTGAATATTGGTATGCCATTAGACAATTGTCTTTTCTCCTCAAAGTCCCCTTGTCTACCTACTGTAACTGAAAGAAACAAATATTAATCAGGAGGTGTACATGAACTATGTGATTAATAGCCATTCCTCTACGGGAGAGTCCAGGAGAAAGGGAACTATCAGGAGAGAGAAAAGTCCCCAAATATAAACCTCCATGATCATCCTTCCGTGGCTTGGAATTTTGGTATGCACAAAGTATCAAGTGCAAGGCCCTGATGTATAAGTACAATACAAAAAGGCATCTGTAGCAAAAGAAGAACTGCCCATTCTACATATTTCCCATTCTTCTCTGACGTGGGGTAGAGTGGACCTTCAGGGTGGATGGATGGTGGTCTGAGTGGAGCTGAAGAGAGTCAGGTTCAAAGAGTGACCTTCACTTGGCCTGGATATGAAAGAGGTCAATGGCCTCTGGGGAAGAGCAGTTTGAGTGGCCGAGCTAGCTGTATCATTGCATGGCAAACTCATTTTCCTCAACCTTAACCCATACAATGTCAGACACAGTTAATGCTGATCCATGGAATGTGTGTGTGTGTGTGTGTGTGCTTTACTGGCATTACGGGGCATAGATCCGGAGAGTTATCCCAATCACAAACCTCCACAAGATTCACCACAAAGCGTCACTCCAATTAGGTGCTTGCATGTTGGCCTACGTGTGTGAGTTTGTGGAACTCACTATCTTGGGAGGTATTTCAATTAAATTATCTGGCATGTTGGATGTGCGAAAGGGATGAGGAAAAGAAGGTTGAAACTAAAAAAAAAAGTACAAGGAATAAAAATTGGATTGCTCATGTAGCCAGTGGTATGCTGGATCACAAAAAAAAAAAAAACAGAAGAAATCATCATGAAGATAGGCATTATGTGTTTAAAGACAATCTTTAGAAGGATGGATCAGCTGTCAAGTACTGACAAATTCATCTCTTGAAGTGAAACTGGAAGGGCATACAATGTTCACTGCACACTTGCTATCAGTATCCATCTGTAATCATGTGCATTAACCATCCAGTGATAATCAATGGTCACTAAGATCTTTTGGCTTATAAAGGAGTCTTAATGATCACATGACTAATTATGCAAAAGTACAATGAAAATGCACAGACCAGCACAAATGACAGGTCATTCACATATACATGTACATAGCAAATCTGGCTAGAATGTTAATTAAGTAATTTTACCCCTGTGTGTCCATTAAACACTGGATGTGTCACAGTATTAACCAACCAAGGTTAAGAAATGTACATTTGTAATCATTCGTTCATACAGTTTTCATGACCATAATGGCATTGAGAAAGTGCCTGCATGTGATGACTACCTGTATAATGACAGATTATTTACACATGACTATATATAGCAGTAGTGCATTTGACTAGAAAGTAAAGAAATTTTATACCCTGTTTCTTCCCGTAATGGATGTCATTCACCAATCATGGCCAACTACACAAAAGTACAACATACATGCTGAGGCCATCTGACACAATGGGTCATTCACAACGAGTGCATGTGGCTAAAATGTAAAGTCCTTTTACCCTACGTGTCCTTCAAACCCAGGACATCTATCACCTACAAAAATCATGTCCTGCTTTTCTCATGACAAAGTCCTAACCCATTGCATACCGATGGTACTGTAGGCTCATGTGTATGTGTGAATGAAACTGGGACACTGATGTATAGTTGCATAATATTGAACCTTCTCCCCGCAACTATTACCACTGTACACAAGTTATACATACACATTCCCTTCGTCTGATACAGGTAGGAGTTAATTGTCCTAGAAGTACCAGCACACTGTGTGTGTTGGTGTTCCATCTCCAAGAGGGACGTTAATTACTTGCCACTTTCATTATACAGAGAAACAATAGACTGCTTCTAATTGACATGGCTTGTTATTGAATGCTTTGCGTGCCAGTAGAGCGACCGGCCCGATACTAAACTCCATCTCCCTGTGAAAGCTCTCCCCAATTGAGGCCTCATTAAACCATCAATTTATCATTCAGACTTGATTTGATCTCGTTTCTACAGCATTGTTTCTGTTTGAGGGAACATCATCACAATACAACAATTGAACAGGTCATGAGTGACATCTATATTTGATAAATAATTACTTCTGATTTCCCACAAGAGAAATGGCAATGAGGTTACTTACACGTCTTGGCTTGTTGGACTGTTTGAGCCATTTATTAATCAAGCAGTCAATATTCATTAATCAAAGCAGCTTAGTCCAAAGCACATGCCAATTAAACCTGGGGGAAATCAAAGGCATTGTCCAGGAAATGTGTGCATGTGTGAAGGCCGTAATTGAAAGACAAGTCTATTCAACTTCTGGAAAGGAAATTCATTCTATTTACAGACTAGACAAATAAGACTGAAAAGTACATGTCTACTTCAGGCAAGCCGTCATTCCCAGAATGCACACCAAACCACAAGTCCAGACAATGAAACAGACTATAGTCAGCATTCACATCTCTGTTTTCTTCTACTTGTGTGTTTCCTTTTCCTTTTGTATATATACATGAATGTGACAAGATCACCCTGTCCATAATAAACAAATGTGCCTGGTTTCACCATGACAGTGTTTTTGTATATTTTAACATGACAAGATTACATTCTCTATAATAAACAATAAGTGACCTAGTTTCAAAGTGATCTCCATGAGACAGCTTCCTGCCCATACACGGTCCACGCACCTGGGACAGCATTGGTTTTAGTCCCGCAATACCAAACCAATTGCACTTCCATTCTAATTTGGTGACCTGAGCACTGACATAACTCCCACACATATGAATAGGGATCATCTGTAAATGTCACAATAGCAACCATCTTATTTCCACCATATGGGTGACTGGAATTCAATCATGGTGCTAGATTGCAATATTAAAGGATTCTTTAGCAATCATCTGTGACAATGAACATTCAGTTGGTGTTACAAGCTGTACTTTGGTCACCTTGCCTGGTCAACAGCTCAACATAAAGAAAAAAATCCTGCCACACTAATGTAAACAAGGATCTACATTTCTTTCCTAAGGATGCCTGCTGTATGTGACTTCATGGATGTATTGATAGCAATCTAACAGATATACATAGAACAGTTATTGTTCTCTAATGATAGGAAAGGCTGGCTGTCTGCTTTGATCATCAACACAGGCTAAAAATATCACAAGAAAAACTCTGTACCCCTTTAGGTATTTGGACAAGTGCCTGTTGATATGTTCTGTACATAGTGACCCAAATTTACAAAGGAATTTTATATTTTTACCACAGTTTAATTTAAGCAAATTTTGTGGTATACAAGCATATGTATGTAAGTACTTTTGATTTAGCAAGGACACTTCAAAAAGGACTGTGTAGGGTACTAAATTCACACAGGTTCCTATGATTTAGACCAAGATTCTTTCAAATTAATCTGACCAAGTTGTGGTCTAAACATGGTCTTAACCATGGTAATGAGCATTTATTTAGCACATAACTGTTGGACCTTTTTAAATGTCTGCGCTAAATTAAATGTATTTATTTGCTTAAGAGCCATACAATTTTACTAAAGGGAATATATTGTAGTGGGAAGACAATTAAAAAGCCTTCAAAAAGGTGATCATGAACAATGTTCTTGCCAATGGTCTTAAATGCATGTATTGTCCACTTTAGAAACTTGCTGAAAGTTATTTGCCCTCAAATGATCCACATTTGGAGTAAATAAATCACAAATCTTCAAAATGTTCGGGCTGAACATTTTGAAAATTTGTGATACATGAATTTAAGACAATTGGCAAGAAGGTTGCTCAGGAAGGCATTTTGGCTTCCCAGTGCAGTATATTCCCTTTAAATGTACAACTCCATTGTGAATTTGGACCATGACGATCAACAATCATTGCATTTCGTATCTGATTATCTCTGTCGTGGATGAGAGAGCTGGGGCGGGGCTAGGGCTGGGGAGGGTTTGTTTACATCAGACTGGACAATTAACCCTTACACTACCAGCCCTTCGGCTTACTACACATCTTTATGCGATGGTAATGAGGGGGTTAACAGATGACACAGCCATATAAACAGCGGTCACATGACTTACAGTCCCTTTCTTTATCATCGCCAACAGGAACACTTCTGAACTACTTCACATGGTGGTGCTTTGGAAAGTGGAAAGTGGTAATAATAGACTGTTTAAGTGTTGGGAACTAAACCATTAGGGTTTAGAGTATTTACAAAGTATCACCAGTTACATTTCTCATATATTGAGTGGCTGCAAAAGGTTAACTCCTTCTCTTCCAGACTCCACACTGCCCTATGGGAATTGTGTATATTACCTTTGCAAAAAGTGCCTCAATGGCACATAAAGAGTTCATGAGTACATATCCACACACTGTGGGCATCACATCTCTGACAAGCTCAACAAATCTACCATTACTCTGCTTAGCATGGCTGAATTTGATGACTTATATAAGCATAAACAAACACAAGGAATCTTTTGAGTTAACTGTGGCCCTAATAAACATGTCATGCATGAGAAAGAACGATATCACAGACTGGTGAAGCATCCAATTGTCTCAGAAGCATGCCTTAGCCGAAACAGAGAATAACACAGATACCGGGGGCGTTGCTTCATAGCAACTATACAAGGTGTTACAATAGTGCAGTGTGAAGCTGGATTTGGGTGGATAAGTAAAGTTTATCCTTATTTGATTGAAGCTTTGAAATAATGCTACGGACAATGTATCTTGGGTTTATGACATAATTAGCTTCTGAGAAGTTAAGATCCCAAGAAGGAGCAAGCATTAATTCTCCTATAAAGAGTGCCGCAGTACATACAAAAGCGACTGACCATAACAAAAGGAGGAAAAACAGAAATGCGCAGATCAAAAGGATAAAGCAAAGCTCTGTTTAATTTTGGGGAAATGTCACTTGATATCAAATTTTATTCAGAATAGTATCATTGTCCTACAGGTAAGAGTCACAATTGTATTAAGTGAAATGGAAAGGGTGAACTTTTTTGCAATAACATAACTCAAAACAAGATTAATAAGATTGATCAGGATATAAGTGCACTGTGCACATGTATCTGGTGAAGAACTAACTGTATTGAAATACCATTTAGGGAAACACTTTACTTTATTTAATAAATTACCATGTATGTCACTATAAGGTTTCACCATAATCAAACAATAATAAAAAAAAAAGTAAAACTACATATATCTACAAACATGGACAGGTGCAAGCTCTTGAATAGACTAATGTACTTACCAAAAGCGGTGAATTTATTCAACAAGATATTCCACAAAACACAGACACAAGTGAATAATGATCCCAAAGCAATGATATCCAAAATGCAGAATACGGCAGATTTCATACAGGTCCCACTCCTTCTCACATAAGAGCCAAGAGATGAATCATATTCCTTGATATGCGCTGAAGACTAATATAAGCAGGCTTTCCTTGGACAGGTATACACAGAGATCAACTTTCAGTGAGAGTCGCTATAGGCAGAATGAAGCAGACACATGCATTCAGGAATCACTCTCTCTCCTCTGCACACCCCCTCTCAGTTGCCATGGCGAGGGGGATCCTGCATTGCGATTGGCTGTCAGTGGCTGCCTGCCTGCCAGGCTTAGTGGTGTGACTCCACCTACTTGTTTCCTGTTATAGGCGGTGTGCTATTTTTAGCTGTCCGCTTGGCCTGGCTAGCTCTCGGCTGACATGGCATTAGCATTTTGCCCCGCAGTAATATTTGAGATCTGGCGTGCTGCGACTGAGCAATCAAAACGTAACGCCATTTTACTGTTTATCAGCTGGTGTCATATTTCACAACCAGCTAATACTGTTATGCATTCAGAGAAAAGCTCTGTATTATGACTGTTACCATACATGAAAGAAGGTCTTCGTGGTGATATAACCTGGTCATAGCTTAATGGCCATGATGCAATAATTATATTGTTTATATATATATTGCGTTTCTTCTCCTAATAGTTCCTGGAAGCCATTTGAAAATGATGTGAACATAAGACGTAACCATGTTGATAACCCTTGTGCTTATGTGCAACAGGCAGCCATATCAATCAAATCAAATTGCATGATTGCATTACATGTACAGTTTATATTACTTTCACATGTGATGTGTACATGTGTTTATTTCAATGTTCAAATTATCTTAAAGTAAATATTTTGGCACTACAACGTATCATAAGCTACATGGCCTCTTCATCATATATAACACTTTCTTAGTTTCTTTAATAAAACATATCAGCACCAAACGGTGCCCAACATGCCATGAAACATTGCATTTCCTGAATGGACAGGACTGGTTGTAGTTAGAAGCATTGCGTTAGAACCAAACACGTTAGAATCAAACACAAAACAAATCACTTTTAAAAAAATAGTCATGCAATATTGTTTACACAATCTGAAGTTATCTTTTTGAGTGTGTGAACACATTAATGGACCAGACCAAAGTGAAGTACAAGTACACATAGTCAGTGATGAATTTCTCTGAAATTGCAGAAGTGTAAACAGGCCAGTCTTGAAGGTGCATGGAAGCAACAAGAAAAGTCTGATTGGCCAATTTGATTGGGGGTCCTACCTGATATGCTTCTGGGAAGGCAGGATATGCTGTGGCTGACAGGTCCCATAGCCTCATCAACCAACTAGTCTCCCTGACCAGACCCAAATAGGAATCAATTGCAGACTCCATCTATAATCCTCATTGTTCATCCATCATGCAAAATAACTGTGCATGAAGCCAGATTTCATTTAAACTGTAAGATACTGCACACAATCATACACAGAAAGTACTGCACTTGGGCTGAAATATGCACACATCTGAATCTATGATGATTTAAACTTGCAGTTTATTGAAGAAGACCAAATCCTTTAAGAGATATTCTATCTGAGGAAGGTATGTATGCATTATTTATCATATAAATTATACGTCAGTACTGTATTATAATATCTACAAAAAAGTTTGAAGCTGTATTCATCATATACAAGTAGATGGTATTTGTTGGTAACATTTGGTCAATATTGATGAAACCAATGATAATAAATAATTGCCTTTAGGACCAAAAAACAATCATAACTAATAAACCATACTTTAGATAGATTTTGCAAGTTTATATGCACATGTACTAATATTTATTTTGTTGAATTGAATGCCTCCAACTATCATATCTCCTCTAAAGCAAGCGCTGAGTAAGGTCTGGTAACTCAGACTAACAGCTCTCTGTCTATCGCCCGTCTTTCACACCAACCATCATAGTAACAGGCCGCAGCCTTAAGTATAACTTCCTGGAAGATTGACTTTGCCTTAAGTGAATTTTTTTGGTGAAAAGCCGCTGATAACTGCAGTCAAACACTGACTGCTCTATATTTGGGATATTACATCATGGCTCGTTCTCACTGGGGAGCTACAAACTCATTGTGAACCCCCATTCTAACCATCAGCCTCATTCCAATGTTGTTTGTAATTGCCCACTTTAGAAATGAAATATAAGTTTTGTTTACACTATACTATAATAAGATATTCAGCTCACCTTATCAAAGCTGTATGCCACAAATTCAGACACTGTTCTGGAGCAAAATAAGTTGCATGTGTTAAGTGCACTTTATAATTTAATCATCTTTCAGTGAAAATATCAATTTTAGTTCATTTGCATAATTACTGGTAAAGAGACGTAGTTTGTGTTATCATAATGAGCTATAAATACCTCGCATGAATTCAGCAAAATCCCTCATGAATACATCTCAGAAAATTCTCCCATCCTGCCAGTGACAGCAACAGAGGACTTTAAGTACTTTCTGCAACTAATTGATATTAAAAAAAAAAGATAAAGGATCTTTCTTCCCTCAAATGGTATGCAGTACAGGTTCCAATCATACATGTAGATCATCAGGACTTGGTGTGTAGAACATAAAAAAAAACAGTGGAGAATGTTCAAGAACAATAATTAGAATGATGCTGAATGTTCTAGAATGCCAATGAAAGATTGCGAACATTCCAGGCCAATCAGACATTGGGGAACAAATGGAAGCATGGAGAACCTTCTATAATTTACTTCAAAGTAAGAGCAAATTTGTGGAATGTTCTCGAAAATAATAGCCAAGAGATTCTATTTTTCTATAGCATTGCTGATGTATAGCTACTGTGCTGATTGGATATTATTGGTTATATTCCACATACTAAGAATGTTGCTACATGATTGGTCAAGAGTTGATCACGTGATGATGCATAGTTTTTCCTATCAGAGCACCTGAGAATAAAAGTTCGTTATACTCTAGGTGATAGTACTTTTTGGTTTTCGCTGATCTCTTCACTCCTCACAGTCCTAATGCGTGATTAATATTTTGAGTACGCGAGAAATAAAAGTGCGTTACACTCGGACTATCAGTTTTAGCTCGAAGCAGACGCCGCCGCGGTGCGCAGTAATTAAAAATTTGTGGTTGTGGTTGTAAATACGGTGCTACGCCGGGCACGTACTACGTATGTACACGCACACGTATGTACATAGCCTATGTACAGTTCGTGTTTACCATAGACATAGTCGCATTTCAATCAGTTTCAGTTTAATAACTGCGTTGTGAACATTTACAACTAACGTTACTAGGGTTAGAGTAAACGTTAGACCAGGCCTAGCAATGTTAGCCTATAATGCTAAGCCTGAGCGGAATCATTTTTCTTGTGAACTTGTGAACTATGATTGACGTTTCTTTGTGGCATTTGCATGCATGATCAGCAACATGATTCAGGTGAACTTAATCCACACCGTAATGTTGATCGTAGCCTCCCCCCCTCCAATAACCAAAATATGGTCTAAAAATTAGATTCAACGATAGGCCTAAAGTTAGATTCTCGGTAGTAGCACTGACCCGAACACTTTTGTACGTCAAATTGTCATTTTTTGTGTAGATTTTTGGTATCAGATATTGCTCTAAGCTCTGAACGTAGGAGCCCGATTCATTTTTTAAAAATTTCCTGCGGCTTGGGCAAATCAACGGAAATTCAAGTTGCGCCTCGGCCGCAACACCGCGAGAGCTCCCCTAGGGCGATCAATGATTTTCAGCTGAAACACATAAAAGCAGCTGGAAAGAAATGTATTGCGTACTGCAACAAATTTTGTCACCAGATAGAGAGCATGCGCAGTAGTGCCAAGGCCGAAGAAACCAAAAAGTATCACGTAGCCGCACCGTGCCGGATGCTTTTGTACGCTAAATTGTCATTTTTTTGTAGAGATTGTTGGTATCAGATGTGGAATATAAAGCAAATAATCAACTTTTGGTTTCAGGCAATGAGACGAACTATCACTTCCTCGGCTATCTATCGCTAAGATAGATACATCCAGATCACCTCGGGAATGATAGTTCCTCCTATCGCCTAAACCAACGTTGATTATTTGCTTACTATTAGTCTTAATCCAGAAATAAAGGAAGTTGTCCAACAGCCCCCACCCCCAATGAAAGCTGTTTGAAACCCTCAGGTGACTCTTGCACAATTAAAACATGTATCCCCTGGTGCAGGAGAAACATGTATCCCCTGGTGCAGGAGAAACATGTATCCCCTGGTGCAGGAGAAACATGTATCCCCTAGTGCAGGAGAAACATGTATCCCCTAGTGCAGGAGAAACATGTATCCCCTGGTGCAGGAGAAACATGTATCCCCTGGTGCAGGAGAAACATGTATCCCCTAGTGCAGGAGAAACATGTATCCCCTGGTGCAGGAGAAACATGTATCCCCTAGTGCAGGAGAAACATGTATCCCCTGGTGCAGGAGAAACATGTATCCCCTGGTGCAGGAGAAACATGTATCCCCTGGTGCAGGAGAAACATGTATCCCCTGGTGCAGGAGAAACATGTATCCCCTGGTGCAGGAGAAACATGTATCCCCTGGTGCAGGAGAAACATGTATCCCCTAGTGCAGGAGAAACATGTATCCCCTGGTGCAGGAGAAACATGTATCCCCTAGTGCAGGAGAAACATGTATCCCCTGGGGCCATATTCATGAAACCTTACTAAGCTTAGTTAGTAACTAAAGTGCATTCAGCAACATGCATTTTAGATTGGAAATAATCAGTCGACTGCAACCGGAGCCACTAATTGAATAGTTTGATGTAGAAATGCTACACAGCCAGGCAACAGGAGAAGTCGCCAGCTAAGAACTATCTCCAATCTGTCTAACAAACTAAGATCTCTGTACCAAGGGAAGTCCAGCAGTGTGAACACAACAGAGGATTAACGACTGTGATGACTAAGTTTGACAGTATGGTATACTATAGGGTAGGCAGATCTGTGTCAGCCAAAAAGTCCCGGCCTTCTCAGAATGCAACAGCCACTTCAAGTGCATTATCAAGGGTGATATGATTGTCAATATTTCAATTCTCAGTCATTCACCCTCCTAGGGGCCGGGCTGTTTACACTAAGTCTCTTTAGGAAACTGATGTCCTGGAAATCCGAGCTGAAAAACAGGTAAAGAGATAGTGACAACCGTTTGTTTGTCATGCAATGATTACTCATGTCATGCTAAACATTGCTAGCAGCTGGCTCATCTTATCCTATGAAAGGCAATCATGAAAGGCAGTAACATATTACACAAACATATAATGGTTTATAGCCCACTTTCAGATGCTATGGCCATCTTTCAAAAGGTTCAATGATTTCTTAGAAACTTGGATTCAATATGTTTTTCCGAGCTATCTCTCTGTTGCCAACTTGAAAGTTTTCCTACTTTCCACAAGAAAAGAGTCTTTCACATCAACAAATAAAATGTGGACCAGGCATCCTTTAAGACTCATAACAACTTTGATTCAATTATACATAACCCTATACAGCAATAATTACACCTGTTTTGTCTTGTAAATAACATGACTGGTGAATTTACATTTTCTTTGCTCTGCCTACTCTAATAGTGCAAATTGTGAGGGACATTTGCAGTTTACAAACAATACACAAAATAACTTTACATTAAGCTTTTCTTTACAAACATCATGTTAGGTTGAATCACTTTCTTTCTCCTTGAACCAAAAACGGCTGGTAATTAAACAAAGTCTTGATCTCCCTCACACGGCTTTCACCTGACAACATGGGCCAATTCTAGGATGAAGAGTGTCTGTGATAGCACAGCAATGACCCAGGAACCGGTCTGATCCAACTTGGAGAGACCATGACGTATTTGGTGACATTATAAGAAAGGTCAGTGTTTCAGCAACACACCCTGTCTACAGCTACCCCTGAGCTACATGAATGCAGCGAAAATTGAAGTATCCTTCACAAAGGAAATATCTCCCTCATGCGCAGAACACTATAAGCAATGGAGGACTTTGAGGGTACTTTCAGTAATACTTTCAGTAATTCCAGTATTAAAAAGAAAGAGAAAAGATTGTTTTTGTCTACACTGTAATATGCAGAACAGATTCCACTCATACATGGAAGTACCAAGGACTGGACAAATGAAAGAGGACACTCACCCTTTGACTTAAACATAACTCATCAAAACACCTCACATTTCATCACAGATGAAAGCCATATAAGAGCATGCAATAGCAATAAGAGCAATTAATGTGTTTGAATCAAGGCTTTGGTGCAGTTAAGTTTGCACATGTTTACTTTACATCCTTTATAGGATGTAATATAACAACATTTGTGATTCTGCAAGTATAATTTTTTATGTATGTTGCTGACTCTAAATGATGTGACTGGCATTTGTGTGCATGTAGATGTTGTCAAGTTCGGTTATATCTGGCTGATTTTTATAATGGTAGAAATAAAAGCAATTCAAAATTACAAATAAAAAATCCACTCAATTGAAATGATATCTCACCAATGACTTATTATCCAAGAGGCTGTATGTGGCTAATGGATTCTTTCAAACAGACAGCAAAGTACAAAACATGTAAGACAGTCAGTATCCACAGCTTGATGGGAGGAAGGCAACTAAATATGATATAGTTCAATGTGTCTGTGGGTATAACCTTTTCCCCAATTGCAACCAGAGCGATATATTGTACAGCAGACTGGCTGGATAGTATCTTAACCCTTTGTGTGCTTGATAAACTGTTTTGTGCATGTTACTTCTGAAAAGGGGGTACATGTGGCAGACAAAGAGTAAATGGGCTTATGAATTCTAAGCTTATTCATAGAGAGTTTCAATTGCATCTATTGTTCAACGTTGGCCCTTTTGAAAAAAAGCATACACAAGACTTTGTGGTCCCTACAGTTAACTGTATGGAACTGAGATAATGTAATAGTCAAGGGATTAAATCCATGTGGATAGGGTCAAGTTTGTCTATTCTTCAATCGCCCATTGTCTTCAGGACAATCTTCTTACCAGGATCCTAGTACTTATCCAGCTTAAAAGTCAAGCTGGCTATATTTAGCTACAGGGTAGCTTGGCTAAAAAGCATTGACAGTCAAAAATTCATTGTCATTGTGCATTTATAGAACTTTGAATTGGCTTTAAAAAACACCATCAATTCATCGACTAACTTCTCTTTCTTCATGCTGCCTGGGTTAAAGGAGATCTGCCTAAAAAAGGAGGAACATCCCAGTTAAGATTCTGAAGAAGTGCTGTGCTATTTTTAGTTTGTGTTCTCTGAGCATCTCCAATGGCCCTTGACTGTACCTTGGCTTAAAAGCTTAAGTAATCGAGCTGTCATTAAGCATTGGTAGAACTTTGGCTTGCTTGAGAAAGATGACCACCGATAACGTATATTACCTTCTCTTTCTTTATGCTGATTTGGGTATAAAAGGACTTCCCCATTTGAGCAGGAACATCCAAATTTGGACTCCATTGTAGATTAGTGCATTTATAGAAATGCTGTGCTATTTTAAGTAAGTTTTCTTCGAGCGATCTCAATTGCCTTTAGCTTAAAACTTAAGAATTTATGCCATCATTTAGCATTGATAGAGCTTTGCCCTTGCTTTAGAAAAATGACCACACTCTCTCTTCTCTTTCTTCATGCTGCTTTGCTTTATATGGATCTATCATTTAAAGCAGGCACGCCCAAATTCGGACTCGACTGTAGTGCATTAAGATTCATCCGTTACTTCATGCATTTGCTTATTCTTTCATCTATCCATTCATTCAGTGACTCATTCAATGCCTGGGCCCCAAATAGCACATTGGCTTCTTTTTGTCTCCTTCGCGACCGCCCCCTCACATAATGGCCTTACAGTACGGAGTTTCTAATAATACCAAAACATAAATGAATGAATGCATCATGCTGTCTATCTTCATCATTATCTTGATAATGAATGTTAGCCTATGGCTTCTGTTGGGAGATTATATAGCCTAGCATGGAATATTCATAACCATTTGGTTTACTCTCATTTATTTTAATTACCATTTCATCCATAAGGAAAACCTTATAATTGCCTTTTAAAGATACAAATTACTGAACCAAAATTTTCATTCTAAATCCTGACTCTAATCCTTACCATAAACCCTAAATATTGACTTGTACTTGAAGATGAATTGGGAGTTGCACCAAATGGTGTGGTATTGTGTCCTAAAACTTTCTGGGAACTACTTCAGTATCAAACTACTTTGACAAAACCTAAAAGGGCCTAGCAATTGAGACTTATTTTTTCTGAGTTTGTCTGAATAATACAAATAATGGAATATGTTGATGGAGTGTCCCCACAACTCAGGCTCCGCCTGGAAAGCCATGGCATCAGTACGTTTTTCAAATCAGACACCACCCTCCATCAACAACTAACACGCCCCAAAGATCTAATCCCTCAACACAGATGGGACGGAATTGTGTACAATATCCCTTGCAAAGAAAACAGTGTCAAAACTATGTTGTCCTTTGTTCATGCTGTAGAATTTTTTAATGACTCTGAGAATTGATACACTACATATAGGTTTTCTAGAAATGATCATAGCATGCATCATTATAATAATCACTATGTTCCATGTTCTAGGTATGTTCAAAGGAAACAATGTCAAAACTATGTTGTCCTTATTCATAACCATTTTATTCATGCTGTAGAATTTTTTAATGACTCTGAGAATGGACAGACTCCAGGGATACACTACATATAGGTTTTCTAGAAATGATCATCATAGCATGAGTCATTATAATCACGATGTTTTATGTTCTAGGTACTTTCAAAGGAAACAATGTCAAAACTATGTTGTCCTTAAATTCATAACCATTTTCTTCATGCTGTAGAATTTTTTAATGACTCTGAGAATGGACAGACTCCAGGGATACACCACATATAGGTTTTCTAAAAATGATCATAGTATGAGTCATTATAATCACAATGTTCACTGACTTCTGTTGTGGATGCTTTTCTCTGTAGTTATATACATAGCAACAAAACAATAGATTGACATAATAACTATTTATCAGAAGGAGAAAATAGTGAGGGGAAAGAATTGGGTCAGATTCTACATTGTTATTGTCTTAGAAAGTGTTCCTGTTGAAACCATACAAAATATTTTATTTTGATCTGGGATAGAGGGCTCAACATGTTTACTGACTGACAATAGGGTATTGGGTTCATGGATCTAAAATGACTACATGAGTAAAATACATCAAAACACGCCACTATTGTGATACTATTATCAAACTACAGTCACTTTAGAGTCAAACCTATTTGTTAACACTACAGCTAGGAATAAAAATGTGGTATTTACAAGCAGGTATAACATATAATTTTTCCTTTACAAACAGGTGGTATGTATAGACAGTGTTTTCTTGTAGACAGGTTTTAAATGTAGGCAGTTGGATATCCACGCTGAAACATCAGGCAAGATAAATATCTGAGCCAAGCAATACATAATGCTCAACATAATGCTCAACCTCATCAACTCACTCATCACATACAAATCAAAGCAACATGTCCATTCGACTTTGTATTGACATCTTCATACCTGTTCCAGGAAATCAAAGCTACTGGATAAGTCAGAAAGAATAGGTGGAAGGAGAGGGCATGGTTGACGCTTCCGTTGGAGTAAACATCTTTGCTAAACAACACGCTGTCTGGGTGCCTTGGCAGAATAAACATGTCGATCAGCCCCAGCGGCCAATTAACAGCTTGGCTTACAATCTAGCCCGCGGCTTTAGTTTCACACTGCTTCTATTTATGTAGGATATTAATACCCATCCGCCGGATATCGTTGCAAAACATGATGTCCGTAATCAAGATGGGGCACGGAGGACAATATTCTCCTGCAGTGTCTCAGGTCTAAGAGGACCATTCTCAGAAGTGTGGTCTGTGATACTTTAGATCAGAGATCTCCCATCTCGCACAGGATTACGAATCATATATTGGATCAGTTGTCACTCAGGACTGAAATCTGCATTCACCCACTCAGTACTAATCAGTTCTGATCACTACCTGCATCTTAATGAAATAAGAAACATTAGCAGGCCCCTGTTCTTTGAGTCCCCATTATTGCCTTTCACATATAAGTGCTTCAGTGGAGAATAAATAATTGTTCATCAAGCAAGAAGACATTCATTTTGGGCATATTTATCTGACATTGTACAGTGTATTAACAAATTTAAATCATCATTTATACCATACTCAACAAAATGAAAGTTGACACTGAGTTAAAATTGTTCAAATAAAGAGAAGTCAAAGCATATCCACTCAACAAGAACCTCCTATTTTACCTACATTCCATGTGATTTAGATGTGAAAATATAAGTGCTTCAGTGGAGAATAAATAATTGTTCATCAAGCAAGAAGACATTCATTTTGGGCATATTTATCTGACATTGTACAGTGTATTAACAAATTTAAATCATCATTTATACCATACTCAACAAAATGAAAGTTGACACTGAGTTAAAATTGTTCAAATAAAGAGAAGTCAAAGCATATCCACTCAACAAGAGCCTCCTATTTTACCTACATTCCATGTGATTTAGATGTGAAAATTGACGCATGTCAGAGCACATTCATTTACAAATGCAACATAAAATTGCGGACAATGTGTATGCTGTTGGTTCTCAGTTCTCCATTGAATATAAATTTCTTCCATTTTGAGTTTATTGATTTGGAGACAATCCCTATCTTGATCCTGAAATCACCCAAGAATGGGACTTGTGGTTATAATAGAATGGCTCTGTCATGATCAGGGATCCCATGATCTTTACCTTAACCTTCATCTTTACCTTAACCTTCATCTTTACCTTAACCTTCATCTTTACCTTAACCTCCATCTTTACCTTAACCTTCATCTTTACCTTAACCTTCATCTTTACCTTAACCTTCATCTTTACCTTAACCTTCATCTTTACCTTAACCTTCATCTTTACCTTAACCTTCATCTTTACCTTAACCTTCATCTTTACCTTAACCTTCATCTTTACCTTAACCTTCATCTTTACCTTAACCTTCATCTTTACCTTAAACTTCATCTTTACCTTAACCTTCATCGTTACCTTAACCTTCATCTTTACCTTAACCTTCATCTTTACCTTAACCTTCATCTTTACCTTAACCTTCATCTTTACCTTAACCTTCATCTTTACCTTAACCTTCATCTTTACCTTAACCTTCATCTTTACCTTAACCTTCACCGTTACCTTAACCTTCATCTTTACCTTAACCTTCATCTTTACCTTAACCTTCATCTTTACCTTAACCTTCATCTTTACCTTAACCTTAATCTTTATCTTACCTTCACCTTGACTTTAACTACAGAAGAAGGGACAACCACTCCAAATGCTTACTCTCACCATTTCCACTCCATCTGCCTTTTTTTCTTTCTTCACTCACTCTCACAGCAGCTCTTTCCAGGGCTACTCCAATGGAATAAGCTAAAATCCATTATCAGGTCTACCAAAGAGTACACTGTGAAACTCATTGTAAAGTACAGCGTTTGTCCTTTCATACATCATGTCCCCACGTACCCCTGTACAAATTTGGATGAAAGGAACTTTTCTCTGAATTGAGCAGATTGGACCTAGCACCTCATTTGAAAGAGGGGCTTGGTATTACTGTCACAGTCACAGTCAGGGGGACGTTATGTATGAGGGGCCTCATTCACGGTGTGGGTTCGGCTGAAACTCTACACTCCTTCTCGGGGTGAATCAAAGGCCGCTGGCTTGATTTCATCGGAATCCAATTGCAAAATGGAGCAGACCACCCCTCCGGCATGAGTCATACTGAGAAGTCATACGAAGGAACACTCAGGAATCTGTGTCTTACTTGGATTAAAGATACTGGAAGAGAAAAGGGAAAGAGGTAGCACACCTTTACAAGTCCATTCAATCAGAAACCTAGGTCATTCCTCTTCAAGGCTTTTGCATTCTATCTCATCTAGAAAATCTACTTGTAAATCTACACTTATATGTAATGCAGAGACAGGTTTCATAGAACTCTCTCACCTAACAAAACAAACATCTATTTCATTGGAACAGGTTTTAAATTGATACCCCCCCCCTCCTGAAAAAGTAAAGTAATGTACAGAAAATATGAACTAAGAATGCTAGGGGATGTAGCGAGAGTGGAATGAGGGAAGAACATACTAATGGGGAAGGAGGAGGGTGAGAGATAAAAGGAAGAAGGTGAGATGCAATCACACACACGTTCTGCACCAATATGAGGAAAGATAGAGCGCTCCTTGTTAAGACTTAGATGATAAGCATTATTAAGCTCCTTAGATAGCCTGAACTAAAGTCCCCTATAACAGGTTAACATCTTCCTTAGATTTCTTTACACCGGACCTAAGGCCCTGTCTAAAACCAAAGGATGGCAAGCAATAGACAAAACAATGAAGAAGATGAAAAAGATTGGATTCATCATTGGAGCTCCCTCCCTCTGGAGACTCTCCCATACATATCAACAAACTCTCCTCCCCAATCAACTTTGTACTCATGAACTAATGGTAGAAATATCATCTATTGTACTTTGAGATAGGGTATGAGGCCTGCATGTGGTGTGGCTTTTGATTAAAAGCTTTCAATATTAAGCCAAAGGCAAAAAGCTAAGGTTCAATCAAACAAACAAACCTAGATTTCAGGTACACAGTAACTTTGAATTTTAATCAGATGAAGTTTCCATAATTGGTGTATTGCAGAACAATAATCATGTAAGGAAACCAGACCAAGCAGGGTCAAACACATCTAAGGTGTCGTATACCTCCAGAGGGAGGGAGCTCCAATAATGACTCCAATCTTTTTCATCTGTTTCATTGTTTGGGCTATTGCTTCGGTTTTAGACAGGGCCTTAGGTCCGGTGTAAAGAAATCTAAGGAAGATGTTAACCATATATACAATTTTATGTGTATTTGTTTGCTTTTCTACACTACCCTTCATTAATACTTGTGTTTTTATGATAATCTTTGATTTTATTGTGACGGCTCACAGATATAATCTTTGGCTCATCTCCCTCACTGTGATCTCACTGTGATGGATACTTTGATGTGTATTTTTTCAAAGAGAAACAACACGTTTCCATGTCCTAAAGTAACGGCAACACTTATGTACAATTTAAATTGTTGTTTTACCACTAGAGAAAGACGTGATTTGTTCAAAAAATGTGTGCAAAATCCATTAAGAGGCTGCAACCTGTAGAAACCCTGTTCATATACACCAAATAAGCGCAGCATTTGCAGCAATTTTGCTGATGCATTACCAATAGCTGTGTATATGAACGGTAATCACTGAAACAATGCGGTATTTGCTTTCTCCTTTTGTCCACTTATTTTGCAGCTACTTTGCAGATCGAGACCTAGTAAAAATACAGGAATATATATGCGGTAAATGGATCTTATAAGCCGCATCCACAAAATATATGTAAATGTTGTGCCTGGCTAAACGCTCTGGCTAATCGCACCGCTCATATGGCTACTCGCGGAACATGTCAGGGATGTGGAGAAAGTCCAGCTGTTCTAACACTGCTATATTACGGCATGTTTGGTGTATATGCACAGTGTTTTTAGATGCTTGCTGGAAAGTTTCTTACCGACATGCATCAGTAATAATAGCGGTATAATCATGATTATGGTATATGAACAGGGCTAGAGATATATCTTATGGTATCAAGAGGTTCTGATTTGTGTGGCAGACCTCATAGCCTCAGACCGTAGTATTTCATAAACAAATTTACCTCCAGTTCTGTTTAGTTTGCTCGCATCCCGAGTGCGGAAATTAAAGTTCTCTCTGGGAGCCGCTACCTTGACAACAGGGTAAAGAAGAGGAAGACCGCGGTCACTCCAATAATGACCATCTTGAGTGAGGGCCTCTCCAATCAACCCCACCATGTGCATCAGGGGGTACATGGGTAGGACCCAATGTCTCACACAGGTATGGCCTACAATAGACCAGCTTATAATTACACCATGGTCGGACAATCCACTGAATAAACACTACTAGACTGCTGACTGAGATTTTTTCATGAAGCTATCTTGGATGATGGATGTAAAGAAATTTTACAGTGTGCCCGGAGCAACAATAGAAGCAGGTGCACATGGTGGAATGTTCTTTCACTACCTTCTTAGAGCTGAATAGCTGTTGCCATATTTGCATGATAATAAATTGAAATGTGATCGACTATCTAATGACTTCCCATTTCACTTTGTGAGTAGTAAAATTGATGTGAGGTCATTTTCTACCAGCAATAATCTGCTCATGCGCAAATTGCAATTATGAAGAGGCTTATTGATGTTGAACCAGAAATACACGCACATCTCACAGATTAATGCTTTTTCTGGGACAGAGGGAGTTGATAGAATTTGAGTACATTGCTAGTGCAAAAATGTAGGAGTGGGTACGTAAAGAAAGGGGATTTCAAGCTTTATGTTATATAAAAACTTCTTTACAAATATAAACCCTATTTTAAACAATTATTACAAACCCCTCTTTCTTGAAATATATATTTACCAAACAATCAAAGATTATCCATAGACAATTGATTATTACCCCAACAGTAATGCCAAAGAGGAATGAAAAGAAATACAGCTAGGCTACATTAGCCCTTGACCTTTGACCTTTGTTGTCACATACATCTACATTTCACATTTTCAGGGCAATTAAGTGTATGAAGTTTCATCTGCACTCCTTCATGGAAGAAGTTCAGCCCACAGTGACTGCCTGACCTTTAGTAGTCCCCAACACTCCCCATTCAAACTTTGTTTTTGTTTGGAAGAGTATAAGAACCCTCATCAAATCGATGGTAATTCTTAGCACGACCGAATTAGTTGATTGATTGCCCAGAGGTACATCAGGTTAACTCTGATTAAAGTATACTCTGTCATCCCTTCATAGCTTCCTGTGGCTGCCCCACACCTCCTCCCTAAACCAATCATTCTCCTCCAGTGGTCAAGTGGTGTTGTCTTGGATGACCCACAAAGCTTGACCTGTCTTCATCTTCTGAGCAAATTGCTCATCTCTCTCTTTCTGTAAATCTTCTCCCTCCTTGTCACTTGCATCACCCCAACCTCCCCTCACTCCCCTCCCTCCACCTCTCCCTCTTTTTCCCTTCCTTCTCCCTTTCTCTCTCCCACCCTGTTCACTTCTCCCTGCCCTGTCTCTCTCTCTCTCTCTCTCTCTCTCTCTCTCTCTCTCTCTCTCTCTCTCTCCCCCCCCCCCTCTCTCTCTCTCTCTCTCTCTCTCTCTCTCTCTCTCTCTCTCTCTCTCAACTGAAACTCCAAAACCAATACTCTGTTGCAGAGGCAGCAGGACATTACACACTTTTCTAGGCAATTCAAAGGGACATATAATGTACACAATGTAAACCAAATCTATAATGTGCTGCAACAAAACCCTGACAACCTTGTTCATCCACATCAACTGTTACAATAATCAATACATTTGCTGTCCTGATCTTTGCCCATCCAAAAAAAAGCAAGCATCTATCAGGAAACAGTTTTTATGTGAGCACTTTTTCAGTCTATGATCATATCATAAATTTCGACAAAATTAAGAATGTGCAATACTATTAGTAACTGAGAGTCTCCTTCAATTGCAAAGCTCTCATATATGTATTAACAGTCACAATGAAGATAAGTTAATTAGTCTCTATATTAAGCTTTAATTCCTGCCTCTATATTTAACTTTAATTCCTGCCTCTATATTTAACTTTAATTCCTGCATCTCTATTTAGCTTTAAATCCTCCAACACTACAATAGGAGGACAAACTAGACAGGAAATGTATATCCTATAATTCAATATGAAGGAAGTTAACAAGAAAAGCAACCTGCATATGTCACTTCAACTTCACTTCTATTCAACTGTGAGCTTGAATTGTCAATGCCAAGATATAGAATATGAGGGAACAATTCACTCTGGTTTAAAAATAGCATCCTTTCCTGTCTCCTCTGCAGCTATGAAAATAGAACCTTCTCCGTAAAAGTACTCTGGAAGAATTCCCTTCCTTTCTCGCTTGCACTGTGGCCAATTTGACCACGAGGGGGAATGAGATGCAATTACAGCACAAAATATTCTTGTTTTGCCCAAACACATGTCTATATCTAGCATGTTTCTTTAAAACTTATCATTATTTCAGCTTTGGCTGCACGATCCCAGCTGCTGCATAACCTTCAGTGAAGTAGTTATACAGATATTTCTGACTAGCATTCAACAGTATGGCAAATGGAAACAAGCACAAGCATATGAGCCAAAACAGAGGAGTGGCAAAGCTAAGCTGAACTAAGCTGAACTAGATGAAATGTATTGCACAATCTCTTTCAGGTCTGCTGAACTTCTTTCTCTTGACTATCATATGCAAATGATGTGTGTATGTTTGTATGTTATATACATGTCTTAATATGTATGAATGTATGAATGAAAAGGTTTACTAGTATGTATGCAACATGTCTGCATGTATTATGTAAGCTTCTCTTTAACTCAGTCTGTCTGTCTATATATCTCTTTCTATAAATACATTCCTGATCAATCTATCTATCTATATCTTTCAATTTATTTCTCTGTCTGTATATCATCTATTTATCTACCTATCTGTCAATCTGACAATACTTCCTATTGAGCTGAGCAGAAATGGATACATAATACTTCCCAACCTTACATGACTGATCACATGGGGAAAGCATCTATTTACCCCAAGGATAATACAGGCTCTCCTGATGTTAATATTTGCCATGAAGAAAGGACACACTACTAAAGAGAAAAAACAGCAAGTATCGTTTTACCTTACTGAACACAATACAAACAGATATGAATCCTGTGTGGACAGAGAGACAAGACCTCCAGTTTGGTTGGATGCATCTCTCTCACTAGGCTATCTATTACGGCCTCGTCTTCAGAGTAGTATCTATTAATAGTCTCTGCTCCAGGGTCTTCTAGCATCGCACCCCCCCCCCTTCATTTCTTCATCTCTTCCTCCTCCTGAATAGTGATGCCTTCTGTATCCATCAAAGCAAGGATGTATGAATCAGCAGAGATTCAAACAGTGCTCTATACAGCCTTGATAAGACCCAGAAGACAGGTGGCTAAACATGTGCATACTGAGAAGTATGAAGATGGGGGAAGTATGAAGATGGGGGAGGTGTGAAGATGGAGGAAGTATAAAGATGGGGGAGGCGTGGCATAGGGAGTAAGTGCTTTGTCAGTTTGGGGAATATTTGAGAGTTTTAAAAATACAAGTAATGATAGGTTTTGTTCCAAAACACAAACAACATATTCTGTGTTTTATGTAACATCACCAAAGAATGATGCCTTATTTCACCACAAGACTGCAATTGTGGGGTTAGTCCTGCTATTTTGCAGGGCCAAATAATCCTGGACTATAGGTGGGGCTAGCCCACTTTGGTAAAAACCGATATAAACAGAAAGTGCCCTTCCCCCTTAGCCCCACCTATAGTATGCGGCTAATCAAATTTTTTGGCAGTGTAAAAAACGTATAAGGATCTTCATGTACATGGGAGCTGAGGGTGGGGAAGGTGTGGCGGGGGGTGGGGGGGGGGGAGGTCTGGTGGGGGTGGCAGTGGGAAGGAGGGCTGAGCTGCCCTGTAATTCACCCACTGCTTGGAGCTGAAACCAACACACCTCTAATTTGCATACATGCAAGCTCATCACAATCATACACCATGGGTGGGTTTTCACAGAAATTTAGATTGGAACTCTTTTGGGAAATATCACTTAAAGTTGTTTAAGGTCACAGACAGTAGCCATGCAGTGATTACAGGTCCTATCCTCCATTGATTTCAAGGACTATGTTGAATCACCCGGTTGATGTTAAGAAACACTCATAATCACTTTCATTTTGAGAAAATTGGGCCACGTGCAGCATATACCATGCTTTTATGTGATGTACGTGCTTATTTCTGTAATAGCCCCATATTTTCAGTGTAGAAGCAAAAATCAACACACTATTAGTGACATTTATTTGTCAAATAGCATGATATAATATTTTCATTGGGCTTATTACAGATGAAAAATAGCGTGTTTCTTTAAAACCTAAGGCTCATGAATATGGCAATTGTGATATAAGCAGAGCTGCGGGCAGCCTTTCCCACTGATGAAACAGACCGGAGGATTGGAGACAGCTTCTTCATTAAGGACAAGCTCAGTGTGAGAAGTAATGTAGAAGCTAACAGCCATAAAAACACCAGGGACTTCTCTCATCAGCTAATCCTTTGAGCTTACCAATCTTGGCATTAAGAGAACAAGGCTTTAACCCTCTCATTACTATTGATGTGGAGATGTGCAGTAAGCCTCTGGAGTTTTCAAGGCCTGGTACTGAGAGTGTTAACCCATTCATCAAAGGAACACATAACAACTTCATTTCAACTAATGAACTCAGGGGAAAAATATCCTTTACTCAACTCTTGATATGTTGATGCACAACACCATATATCATTCCAATCATATTGCAACAAGCCTAGAAAAAACACATGTCTGTCCAATACTTATATCATTCATATTGCCCCATACATCACCCTTATAACCTACTAAGTAATGTGACCCAAAATTCATAGTAGTTACGACTAGCAAAGCGAACAACATGTTTGTGAGTTCTCTGGCCATCTGCTATTGCCATGGCACAGGTACAAGTAAAACATTGAACACTGTTAGTGTAAAATTATACACGCCAGATGAGTGGGGATTTATAGTTCTGCAAGATGAAATATTCACTTGTCGACAGTCAGTCTCACTCAGAGACAGGTTTAACCCTCTTAGTCCCAAGCCATAAAAAGCCCATTCATTTATGTACACATCTGTTTACCAAAGGTACTGCGAGGCTTAACAGGTGTGCAGGGAAAGGTGAGATGATGGACCCCAGCAGCCTTTTGATTACAAGTCCCCTTCTTGTTTCATTCCAAAATTTTAGAGGATAAGTTTATCCTTTTTTGACGCAGTTCCTCCCTGTGATCCTGCAATCAAGCAAAAACGGGACTGTGATAAACTAACAGCAGAGATTGGCTTTGCCATGATATCAGGTCCAAGGGGAAGAGAAGAAGAAGACTAAGCAGGGACTTGCCGCCTGCATCTACAGCTTGCCAGGCAGCGACACCATCCACTATCTAGGTTGGATACAGTCCCAATACCCCCATATCCAAAAGGCTCACACAGGCATGTTAAATCCAGTTCACACCCCTATCATTCCTACCCGACCTTCATTTTTATTAACTAGGTCTATTCAAATTTTTATCAGTACTTCAATTGTTTTTCTTTATGTCTTCTGAGACCATGTGGTGAGGAGATTCACTCTCCATTTTCAGGTCATGGAAAAACACATCCCATGGTGCAATAACAAGAAATGATTTGAATTGAACAAAATGCTTGCTTTCTTCATATGCCTTAACTTTTTAACACGTCCTTCAGATCATCTAAAGCAATATATTTGAGTGGAAGGGGTTCATATAGACTGCATTTGTTGTCTTCTTTGTACAGTCTTTATACACAGGTTTTACTATACAGCAGACTTGCAAGTTGCGCCACAGCATTAACTCACAAGAAGGGAGATTGATGAGAAACTGAATGTTTCAAAGGGCATGAAAATTCAGGTCATGGCGATAATGAGGGATATAAAACACAATCCCGTCCAAAAACCTAGCAGGCTGTACATTAATAATGCATGTTACTTTCCTTGTCTCTTCATTTTAGAATCATTCATCTCTGGGAATTAAGACAAAGCTCTCCACAAAATTCTGTAAATGGCATTCTCAACATTGGTATTGAAGAAGAAACTGTGTCAAGCAAGTCAAGTTGCAGCTGTGCCTGTTTTGAAAGAAGTGCTCAAAAGTCTACATTAAATGAAGTGTGTATAAGCTCTTACATTTGCAAGTGTGTTACTTTCACAATTTTTGCAATGCACTGAAGGGTCGCAGATTTAACAAATAGAAGGGACGAGGTATTATCAGGCAATGTACATGGAGGTTGCAAGGGTGTCAATTGCAAAGAGATCTCACAAAAATGTCTATGACTCTGTCATCCACAATTGGCTTACACAGTACATGCTTGCACTACTATGGTAATTGATTATTCAGCACATAAACTTTAAGACATACACATCCATGCAAATGAAATTGTTTGGATGATTATCAAAAAGTTCAGTATTGGGAGGATCTCCATTGCGATATTGTAAGAGTGTATATGTGTTGTTTGTAGTCGTGGCTGGTATATACACCCTTACTCTTCTCAAATGAGGAAGAAAATAGTAGAAGTAGACACGCTCTTGTCCAGTAGTCAATAGAGAATTTATTATTGACGTATCTCCAGTTCAAGTTGTACATGGAAGATATACACAGTATATATATGACTCCGGATACAAAGTTGACACGTACAAAGACTGAAATGTACAGAGGTATAAACTCGGAGGTAGCAACTCAGTGGTAGAAAACTCAATGGTAGAAAACTCAATGGTAGAAAACTCAATGGTAGAAAACTCAATGGTAGAAAACTCAATGGTAGAAAACTCAATGGTAGAAAACTCAATGGTACTCCCAGCAGACGGTCCTATATTAAACCCTAAAAAGGGAGGACTAGGGAGACCTAGCAAAAGTCGTCTTCACGCCAAGAGGCAGAGAAGAGAAGAATGAATTCAGATTCCAACTCTTGGAGTTTTCATCTAAAGGAGGCAGAATTAAAGATGGATGTTTTGTAAACTGGGGCAGGAAGCAATACAACCCAACGGAGGTAGAACTGATAAGGGGACCATACTGGCTACTTTTAATGTAAACATATCCACCCATGCAGGAGGGAGTTTGGGTTTCAGCCCCCAATTTGTGTAAACAAGTAGTAGGTTGTTTTTATTAATATCTGGGACAGAGGAAGTTATTTTGATAGGCAGCATGGTCTGTGAATTGTCAAGAAACTTTTGAAACTGTTAAATATAATTGGAGGTTGACAACTGTAACTATTATATATAAAAAGTGTGTGACATTAATATGGATAAATAGTGTTACATTCGACCATTCTTTCTAGAAGAAACGTCCTCGTTTCAAGACAGAAACAGAGAGAGGGACAGTGAATGGGGGAAAATCAAATGGAACAAGCGGGAAGGTTTCAAACACTAAAAATGGAATACAGAGAAATGCGGATTATGCAGAGACGGAAAAAATGACCAGGCGAATCTGATACCTAAACAAATACCTGGGTATAAACCATAAGCTATGTACAAAGTTTATAGGAAAATGCGGAAATACAAAAGCATTACGAAGAAAATAGAACTGGAAAGAAATAGAAGGAAAGAAAAGTACATAGGAAAGTTCATCCAATAAGCATACGAACTTAGGTCAAGCCTTAACATGATTTGACAAACTGACCATGAATACGACTAAGAAAAAAACAAAAATGAGACGTGAAAATGTGGAACCAAGGAAGAGAGAATATGTATCACATGAATATCATGCATCAAAAGATTATAACTACACGGCATGAGAGATGTTGGTAACAAGTGAAACAAGTGAACTAAATCAAAACAAAATAAGTACATGAGAATATGCACATATTTCCGACAAACACAATAAACATTAGGGAGATGTAAAGACATTAAAATGCACCAGAATATGGTAGAAAAACTTAAACAGCTCAACTTCTGCAAAAAAAACATAAACTCGAGAAACACCTAACAAACAGAACGTTATTGTCTGGTTACTAAAATTTGGCACATGACGCATGTTCCGCGAAAAAGTTATGAATAAGCCTCAAACTAAAGAAGCCGAAAAAAAACACAAATTTAATCCCAGTGCATTCTCGCACTATGAGGAAGGAGATTCATTAAAACTGTAAACATTAGATTGTTAAACCAAAATGACTGAGGAATAAAAATCACAAACAAAATGAATGAATAAAGGTGTGACAGAGTAAAGTAATATTGTCCTTCGACAAATGTGCAACAGATAATACATACAAAACTATACGATATTAAGCAAAAATGAAACATGGAAACAAGACTTATAAAATATCGAATTGTCATCAGCTGGATCACTCAATCCAGAAAACTACATAATGCAAGTTAACATAAAGGAAATCAATAAAAGAAATCCAGAGCAACAACAACTATCTTACACTAGGCCTGATGAAAAGATCCGCAAGGGTGATCAGGTGAGATATGAAGGAATAGGGTCGCCATAGTAAGCGGGGGGGGGGGGGGGGGGGGGGGGGGGGGGGGAGGGAGGGCGTACAACGCGACCACGTCATGTAGGAGTTGGAGGGACGTGGTTACCTGGTTACAGGCATGGGCATCGTGGAATGGTGTGGGGGGAGGGGAGGTATGTCCGGCAGGACGGGAGGTTGGGTAACATTTTTTCCAGAGTCGGTGGAACAGGAGGTGGGGAGTGAAGTAGAGAGTGAAGGAGGGGGATATGGCGGGGGTCAGGCAGCGGGGGAAGGTGGGGGACACGGCGTCATTCGGGATGACAGTGGGAGGGAGGTCGAGATAAGGCTTCAGCCGGTTGGAGTGTATCACTTTCGGCTATGACACCATTGTGCAAAATCTTCCTTCCCATCACCAGAGAATGGGGGGAGGGGGATCAATCCAGATAACAGGGTGGGAGGTGGGAAAAAGGCATGGAAGTGGGAGGGAGAGGGTGTGCAGTAGTCATCATGAAATACAATGTAGTTACAATGAACTTGGAAACGGACAAATAACGAACTGTGTAATATACAAACTAACCCTAATAAAAAGTGCAAGAAATTGTGGAATGAGACAAATAGCACAAATTAACTAGCTAAGATTACGAGAAGTAAGCCTAAGAAAAGAGGGAACCGTAAATCGAAGGCTAGCTAAAAAAATACGGAAGCGTAAAACTTTTTAAACGGTAGAGATAAAAGCAAGACATAAACAACACACAAAAAAACGATAAACGAAATAACAGGAAAAAAAAGAGACGATATGTATGCGTATACAAAAATAGGTGTAGTGTTAAACTCACCAAAAGGTTGCCATACATGAAGTGGTTGTAAATCAAAAATACTAATAACAATAATCACAGTCAAAAAGGTCACAGTTCAGTCCAGGACTCGGGCAGGCAGTAACGGGAGAATGGTGAGCACAGAAACACGACGATGGGGCTTGAAGATACAGGCGACATCAACTGCGATGATGGCGGACAAAGAGGATGATGAACTGAAGCTGGACGATGAGGCAGCACTGCACAATCCGGAGGACAGGAACGCCAGGAGGATGAAGAGTACACAGGAGTAGAAGCAAAGGCGATGCGACAACACGGCGTCGCATCCAGCGGCAGCCAGTAATTGACCAGAACCAGAACTTGCAGAAGTGATGCAAGCGGCAATGATGACTCCGGTTAACTGCTGCAGTTGTAAGAGCACTGCACGATCCGGAACAAAATAAGTATGAAGAACTGGCGAAGTATACGACAGGTTATCAGACGACGGGCGAATACAGTTAGATGACTTTGAAAGGAGACTAATACAAGCGGCGAAGATGGCTCCGCAGTTTACCGCTGCCACCAGCTGTAAGAGTGTATATGTGTTGTTTGTAGTCGTGGCTGGTATATACACCCTTACTCTTCTCAAATGAGGAAGAAAATAGTAGAAGTAGACACGCTCTTGTCCAGTAGTCAATAGAGAATTTATTATTGACGTATCTCCAGTTCAAGTTGTACATGGAAGATATACACAGTATATATATGACTCCGGATACAAAGTTGACATGTACAAAGACTGAAATGTACAGAGGTATAAACTCGGAGGTAGCAACTCAGTGGTAGAAAACTCAATGGTAGAAAACTCAATGGTAGAAAACTCAATGGTACTCCCAGCAGACGGTCCTATATTAAACCCTAAAAAGGGAGGACTAGGAAGACCTAGCAAAAGTCGTCTTCACGCCAAGAGGCAGAGAAGAGAAGAATGAATTCAGATTCCAACTCTTGGAGTTTTCATCTAAAGGAGGCAGAATTAAAGATGGATGTTTTGTAAACTGGGGCAGGAAGCAATACAACCCAACGGAGGTAGAACTGATAAGGGGACCATACTGGCTACTTTTAATGTAAACATATCCACCCATGCAGGAGGGAGTTTGGGTTTCAGCCCCCAATTTGTGTAAACAAGTAGTAGGTTGTTTTTATTAATATCTGGGACAGAGGAAGTTATTTTGATAGGCAGCATGGTCTGTGAATTGTCAAGAAACTTTTGAAACTGTTAAATATAATTGGAGGTTGACAACTGTAACTATTATATATAAAAAGTGTGTGACATTAATATGGATAAATAGTGTTACAATATTTATCACATTTGCAGGCCAAGCACTTCAAACATGATCCATGGGCGGTATATTTTATCACAATTGTGTATTATTTCTTATTTCAAGGGTATGTGGCCTCATTAGTGCTGTTGAAGCCTTCTTTGTGATTGCAATGAAAGATTCCCCCACTTCCAGTGACACCCATTTAAAATAATGCCCTCGTTTGGCTTTTTTCTTAAAGACAGGGTGGTCCGTTTGCAAAATGTCTTTGAAAAAAAAGCCAAACGGGGGCATTATTTTAAATGGGTGTTACTGGAAGGGGGAGAATCTTTTATCGAGATCACAACGAAGGCTTCATCATCACTAATGAGGCCACATACCATTGACTTCAGGGTCCTCGCCTCCCCCTCACATCATTAAAGTCAGGTTAGCCCATTTTCAAAGTCATGAAACTCATCAGGATTCAGGCGTTAACTCGAACAATAACATGGAAGATATCTCACAGTCACGTACAGCTTCCTAAAGCTTTTCAGGGAAAATGAACTACTCAGCTTGTTTATGTTTAAAAACTTCTCCGTTTTGTATCGTATTACCCCTATCAGCGCAAAAAGAGTCTGTGAGCTGGCATTGCTCTCATTCCACGTATGCACTGTGGTGCAGACAGCGGTCATTGGTAAATGCTCCTCAAAAGACAGTTTCCAGTTTTATGATTTGGAGGGAAGTTCTTCTATAGTATTTTCATCCATTTTACATGGTCTTTACAACATTTTTATTTCTCCAACCTGAAACTATCTACCTTGTCTTTAACTCTGCAGGTTAAGATATTTAGGCCTTTCTTTTAAACAGAACTGAGGAAAATCAAATAATACCAAATTGTTTGTGAAATGAGAGGAGCAAACGATTTAAGTACTATATTAGACACTAAACATCCCTCTTACATCACTAACCATGTAGTTTGAGATATCATTATTAAAGACAGCCAGTCCCTTTTTCAGATCACCACAAAACCATCGAAATATTGGCAAAACATATAGAGAAGTGTAAGCAAGCTCTATATTCACAATTAGAAACTGATACGTAGTGTAAAATTCAAATAATGCACGTAAACAACGTCTGATTAATAGTCTTTACCTCAGGCTCCTAGCTGTTTGTGTTGAAATATCTGCTTTATTGATTAATGTGTTTATTAAATTATAAAACGCATTATGAACTAGAGCAATTCGACTGCCACGCAGTCGATAAATATGCCTCCGCCTCTTTGCTATTCTCAGAAAATATGTATGTTTGGTGGGCATGCCATTGCGCCTATGTGAAATGAAAATATCACATTCTGTTTTTTTCATGTTTATTGACCTTTGACCTCCTACTTCTTTGACTTCCAATCTAACCAGTCTGTCTAAAGCCATCCTGGTATCAAGTTTCTTTAAAATTAGCCAATTTTGGGTGAGGTTCATGGACCTTTGACCTTTCAGGAATTTTACCCACACTTTACCAGTCTACCTCAATGAAGTGATACATCTCTGTACTATGTTTGGTTTGAATTGAATCATTAGTCTTGGATTCGATGTGAAAAATATCTATTTGTGGGCAATTTTGAGCCAATTTTGGCAAAGTTCATTGACCCTTGATCCCTGACCTTTGAGAAATTTTACCAAAAATGTCATCAGTCTAGTAGTGATCCATCTTTGCGACATGTTTGGTTGATATTACTCCATTGGATTTGGATATGTTTTGAAAATTACCACTTCGGTGGCAATTTTTAGCTAATTTTTGGCAAAGTTCATTGACCTTTGACTTTTGAACTCTCAGGAGTTTTACCCAAACTTTCACTAGTCTACCTTCATGAAGTGATACATCTCTGTACCCTGTTTGGTTAGAATTGCGCCATTGGATTTGGATTTGGGTTTATTGTGAAAAATATCAATTTTTGCAAAGCTTATTGACCTTTGACCTCTGACCTTCCAGCAATTTCACCAACAATGTCACCAGTCTACCCCCGAGTAGTGATCCATCGTTTCACTATGTTTGGTTGGAATTGCACAATTGGATTTGGATTTATTGTGAAAAATTTAAAGTTTGGGGCAATTTCTAGCCAATTTTGGCAAAGTTCATTGACCTTTGACCTCTGAGCCTTCAGGAATTTTACCAGAAATGTCACCAGTCTATCCCCAAGAAGTGATGTATCTTTGAACCATGTTAAATGAGAATTACATCCTTGGATTTGGATTTATTGTGAAAAAGGTCAATTTTTGGCAAATTTTCACAAATTTCATTCAACTTTGACCTCTGACCTTTCAGGAATTTTACCAAAAATGTCACCAGTCTATCCCCAAGTAGTGATCCATCTTTGTACCATGTTTGATGAGAATTGCATCCTTGGATTTGGATTTATTGTGGAAAAGGTCATTTTTGGGGAATTTTTACAAAGTTCATTGACCTGTGACCTTTGACCTCAGTCAGATTTGACCCCAATTTTACACACTTCATTAGTTTCATGAAATACATACATGGACCAAGTTTGAAGCAAATCTGCTTAACGGTTCTCAAGATATTGCCTAAACGGATTCGGGACGGACGGACGGACGGACGGACGGACGGACGGACAACCCGAAAACATAATGCCTCCGGCCACTTCGTGGCGGAGGCATAAAAACATTGTTCTATGGAAGGAATCATCTCCAAAGTTTGGTAGTTACTCATAAAATTAGGATTTCACACATGCATAATAACCACATAGATACTGTAACAAAGACTAATACTTTTTTCGTGGTACGAAAAAGGTCGGTTTGAAATTTAACGGCTGAAATTTTTTACATATACAGAAAGCTTCAACATGCTATATTCTTAGAAATTGTCTTGAATCACACTTTGTTCAATTTACGATCGTGATAGACGATTTCAAATTTTAAGCTTGCAAAAGGGACGGACAATCTTTAAGCTGTGTTTTTTGTTGTTGTTTCAGAACTGAGGAAAGTTATATTATCTAATTATCTGTACACTTGCATTGAGAATAGCAAACCAATAGAGTACTAGACATAAAACTTAGTAAAAAAAAAACACCTCAAACAGGATGGCTGGTGTTATTTAATCTTTAATCAACTAATGCTTGATGCAGGCATTGCCTATAGATGGAGATAACAAAGATGTAATATCACCCAGCCTACTATACTCCTTTTCTCTGTATTAGAAACTTCTTGAGGTTATTTTGATGGTTAGCAAATTGCTGCTGGCTGTGAAATTTGAGACTGGCTGTCTTGGGGCGATGTACAGTAATCACAATGTACATATGATGTGGTTTGAAAAGCGCTGCGAGCACAAGGACAGATGACCACATTACACAACACGCGGAGCATGCCTGAGAAGAGACAAGAAACCTGCCTCCGCTTTACAAGTGGCGTTGATTTGGAAATTAGCAGAGAATGTAATTTGTGTGAACACAAATTTGAGAAAAGAAGGAGGAGAAGGAATTAAGGACTAGCATATGTAAAATGTAATTTTGTTGCCTGGCAATATAAGCTGAAGCCTAGACGGAGCAATTATTTAAAGAGAAGTTGAAGCATTTCGCATTAAGCTCAGATACTGTCTCTGTGCATTCCCCCCCCCCCCTTTTTTTTCATTAGAAACACTTCATCAATCCAAATTCAAAATGCCATTTTCTATTCCTCCCACCCCAAGCCCATCAAGAGTTTGTGATCAATGGTTTAATCAATACAAGAAGATAAAATGTAATTACCAAGCTGAATTGTCAGATGAAATTATCAGTTTCTTGTATGTACTAGAATGTGAACAGGGTTTTTAGGGCACACTTGTGACCTGCCTCTGTAAAATTGTGTTATTATGCATTGGGCTTACATGTATGATGGTGTCAATCATTACAATTTTGTTGAGTTGGCTTGGGAGAACTTGTGGCTCTGATCACAGACTAACAACGGCCTTTTTGTCGACAGCCCAACAGCTTTTGGACTTGAATACTACATGCAGATTAGGTATACCTGACAGACCATCAACTGCTGAGCATACATGCCACTCTGTCTTGAACAGTCATGAAGAGGGAGAATAAAGAAGAGAGATCAAAACAGAGAGAGAGAGAGAGAGAGAGAGAGAGAGAGAGAGAGAGAGAGAGGAGGAAGGGTGATACAGAGTGGTGAGTCAGAGAGAGAAAAAGGGGACGTCAGAGAAAGATAGATAGGGAGAGAGAAAGAGAGAGAGAGAGAGAGAGAGAGAGAGAGAGAGAGAGAGAGAGGGAGACAGACAGACAGACAGACGGACATGAAATAAGAAGACATCACCAACTGGCAAATATTGGCATAGAACCGAGACATCAGACAAAGTAAACACCCTCTGGTTACAAGATATACCTGATTATGCTGCGATAGTACCACATCTTTCTCCTCAGAAAACTGCAAGATTCCATCATAAAGTTATGTATACATTACTTGCTTGAGTGGAGATCATGGCAGGGGAAACAATTTCCGCATGCTAAGACAGAGAGCATTCAATTAACACCTATATGTATTCTACCCAAGAAAATAAGAATACTGTATCTCTATCTCTCATTCCTCTTTTCTGTCCCTCATTTCATTGATGATATACCCTTAAAAGGGAATCATGAATCACTGAGTGTACACTGGGAAAGACATGGCAATCAAAATGTAAACACAGCACTGAATAGACATGTTTACATTCACACACGTACAAGAACCAAATGTTAAATTAAAGTGGAAGACACCTCATTTGTCAAAGACTTACAATATATTCTGGAATATTCAATTCTTTTCTTAGAAGGGGATGGGTGGGATGCAGAGGGAGAGTGAGGGAGAGAGAAAGCAAGAGATAGGTAGAAAGAGAAAAAACAAATACTAAAGAAAGAGAGAGAGAGAGAGAGAACAAGAACAAGAACCAAATGTTCTATGAAAGTGGAATACACAAACTCTGCTCAACTTACAACACGTACAGGAATATTCAATTCTTTTCTTATATTTTTGGAGGGGTGGAACTAAAGAGAGAGAGAGGGATGGGGGGGGGGGGGGGGGGAGAAAACAACAATTACGAAAAAGTGTGTGGGCAAATTGGCGGGTCGGTGCTATTTTTATCCACTAATTTGCCTGACCAAGGTAAGGCCATGGACGGGGTTTTCTCCAGCTTGCTGGTAATGATGTCAGGTGTTACTCCAGAGAGTCACAACCAGTATAATGCGTCTTGGAGTAATTACATTAGCATGGTGTCCACCCCCCCCCCCCCCCCATTACTCTATCAATCCAGGCCCCCATCCCCCAGGCCATCGTGTCAGACAAGTTACATCAACGGACCTGGGAAGGCCAGTCAGTGAGCTGCTTGCTTCCTTGCATGTCAGCTTAAAAGGGACAACATATCTGTCACTTTCTGTTTTATACATGTTATTTGTCATATTCATAATGGTATTTTATTTATATTCACTGTACATTTCTATGATTTCAATGTGTTTTAAACTGGAAATGACTATGCAAAGCAGTTTTGGCTGCCAATAAATCAGATAAATAAAGAATTATTTAATCAATATGGATTCTATGTTGTCATTGGACATTTGATTAATGCCATGAATTGAATGTTTTGTTCTGGAGAGACGGTGATTCATAATTAGATATATCTGAAAAGTTACCTCATCGAACTGTTTTTTTTTCAGCTCCCACAATCCCTGCAGGCATTGCATTCCATTTGTGGCTTGTTGCTAATGCCACTTTCTATCCTATCACATCAAATATACATATTTTTGGTATCAATAATTTGTTTCTGACCCGTCCACCAACCAAACACTAAAATATGACAAAAGCAAGAATCACAATACCTTTTTTTGTGCTCACTTTTAATCCCCCTCAACACAAATCACTGCTTGACCTGAACGGAATCACACTCACATTTCCCAATGAACAGAAAAATAGCAAATTACAATACATCTGGGCAATCATTGGAAACAGCAAGAGAAATAGGTGGTTCCCTATTGAATGCATTTTCCATGATTATAAAACACATTATTCTGGGGGCATTCCATCCCAAGGTCTAATTCTTGCAAAGTGCAACATATCAGATCGATGCAGGGTACTGTGAAATTGGCTGGTATCCATCCATCAAAGACAGATGATGGCAAAAATAGAATTGTGCAACTGTTGTACTTGATTAGGTGCCAAGAGAAGTTGTCAGAGCAAAGATAAAATATGCACAAACCTGTATCTTTGGCTTTGGTCATGTTGGTTGAAATCAATGAAGAGTGGCTTTTCTTGTGCATTTTCTTTGGCATTTCAATTGTCAGAAAAAAATTAAATATCCTCTCATACATTAATTTTTTTTTTTTTTTTTTTTTTTTTGGGGGGGGGGGAGATTTCTTGAGTTATTGTTCAACAATAACATTTAAGGATTTGATCTATTTAATTATCATCATTCATGTCAAATAAAACAATGTGGGTTAGTAATAGGGAGGTTATTGTACCAATTTTTTTTATGAAATCCATTTCAATATTTAGAGTTATACCATGAACAAAATCATCATCCTGACAATAGACAGACGAGCAGATGGACAAGCCAGAAACAGGCTGGTAATGCCACTGGCCACTTCATGATGGATAAAAGCAAAAAAACAAGCTTTGTGCATTAGCTGGTCTTCCGTGTAGCACAAAATTTGTATCCTGGGCTTCATTATCTGCTCCAGAACTCTGAAATGGATGTATTGGGATAATCATTTGATGATGGTTTTATAAATATAACACCAGGGAAAAGGAACATATCCTTTCTCCAGTTCCTAAAGGTTTGTGGCCCTGCCCCTCTATATATAGCTTATTATCCTTCCGTAGCAGATTGGCTAAGTAATATAATCCATCATTGATAACACCAAAAGCGGTCAAAAATGCAAGTGAAGGGGGCTGCTTTTGTTATCATTCAGGGCTATTTCAGTCTGCGCTGACAACGTCAAGAAATTCCCGCTGATTCAATCCCGTCGGCCGGGTAGCGTGCATTATTTGTGTGCTCGGCCTAAGTCACAATGATTCCCCATGTTTCATTTACACCACCAGGAGGTCTGCATTAGCCAAATTAATTGTGTGTAGTTAAGTCCATGGCAGCTAGGCTGGTAGCTAAAGAACACAGAGATTGATTCTGAGAGATCATTTAGGGGTGCGGCATATTAATAACATCCTGAATAGCACTGGTGTGTAATAGTGGTTTCCGTCTTGTGGCCGCGATTCCCAGAAGTTCGCATCCAGGCTTGTCAAACATACCCCAAAGA
>OZ022577.1:13887214-14001971 GCA_963669155.1 Arbacia lixula
GAAACATGAAAGAAACATATCAATGAAGGTTTGACAAATATCCGTCAAAGGATAAGAAAGTAATGATCTTTTGAAATTTTAATTTGTTTAATTTGTCAAATGAGAGGTGCTTTCCCATATATTGTGTTCTGTATGATTCAATAAATTGCTCCTTTTCTGTATTTGATGAAGAAATATTTTTTTTATAGAGGTATGTGTGTAAAAATGTGTGTCTAATGATATATCAAATGCACAGGTAAAATGATGTATATCCTTTTTAGAAAATGAACATTTTCAAAAAAATTACTATACAACATCTGGGAGAGCATCTCACATGTCACGTCAAAAAATCAAAACTTTCATATCCTTCGACAGATTTTTGAAAACCTTCACTAATACGTTTCTTTCATGTTTCTACTTTGATTAAAACCAACGTAATATCAAGGTAGACTATCCCTTTAACCCTTGGGGTGCCAGATAAACTGTTTTGTGTGCATTATTTGAGAAAATAAGCACACAAAGAGAACAAGGGCTCATACAATCTAGGCTTCATCGTGAACAGTTTCAGTTCATCTGTTGCTCAACATTGTGTAAGGCTTAACCCTTTTGAATTGTGGCTCACACAAGACCTGGTGGTCTCTGTGTTACAGTGGACTTACTCTTTAATGTCCAAGTGAGTTCATTTATGTAGTATCTACACAATCATGACATCCTTAGTCAAAATCATTTGGAAAATGCAATTTAAAAGTAAAAAAAAACACAATTTGTTAAATGTACTACAAAAAATCAAAACAAATACTGCATCTACAGAAAGAAGTTCACAAGTCACAAAGTCTGTGCAATGAAGGAAAGCAAATTGACTAATGTAAGGCAATACGTCCAATCAAATTCCATCTCTGTGGACCTGGTAAAGAGTTCAGGCGTTTTCCCTGCTGCTGCGTCAGAGATGGCCGTGCCCTTCCCAGTCTATCTTGGTCGGCCAAGGATACTAAATTTAGCATCATTCTCCACCTCGGTTATCTCTGGTTTCATCATGGCGACTCACTCAGATCCCTGGTGTGGCAGGGACATGTGACTCATAACACAGTTCAACAAATGACTGTTAGAGTGGTGGTGTTTACACGGACACCTTTTTGCTTCTGACCGACTATTTCATCTCAAGTTAGGTTGCAAAAAGTTAAGTGGCAATTTGAGATCTGAGGGCTTATCGACCATTCAAATGTGCAATGAGTCCGTATCTCAATTAACCCATTTACTATAGGAACTGGGTATACCTCGATCCAAGGCCTACTCAGAAATAGGAGCAGGGTGTTCCCAGTTCCCAGAAACAAACCGATCCCAGCTTTTTAAAATCTCTGTTTTGAGTACTTTTATTAAGATTGAATGCCACTCATGTTTGCATTAAGTATTTTATTTGCTAAGATACTGGTTAGTATCATATTTGTACAATTTCATTGGAGAACTGTGATTTGAGAGGAATTTTTAATAACATTGTATATCCCTCTCTGAGGGAAATCTGTATGACAGTACACATTGCATGCACTGTTGGCCTGTTTTAGTAACGAGGCAAAATCTGCAGTGGACACACAATGGCAACGCTCTTGAGCAACCAGTTGCGATCGATAGTCAGGCTTATGTTTATCAATAATGTAGGCATGCACGGTGCGCTCAGTACGCACGGTCCGCTGGGTACCCCCAAATAATCTGTAGGCATTGGTCTTTGTAGCGGAAGGTTTAAGATAAATATTGTGTCATGTTTTTTAAAGGAAACACATAGTCAATAACTGTTAATCCTCTTAATCCCATTACAGATCATGGAAAAGAGCTTCAAGATTCATTGTAAGTCATCTCTGTGCAGTCAATATCTCAGTCTCATTTTATATCTCTGGGGCAATATTCATTATTACCCTAGTGATTTGAGCTGACTTCATTTGGGTAGCTTACTAGGTTTAGTAAGGCTTCAGAACTATGGTCCTTAGACCATAATAACATCATTAAGAACCGGATACTATGAAGAATGCAACTATACGCAGCACATCTAGTCTTAAGTCTGCATTGAGCCTGCTTAAGTTGCTGGTGTAAAGCCAGACTGGTCACTGATGGCTATTTGCTTAGCTGGTATCTGATTGGGTTTCCAGTTGACAAGGGAGATCACTATCTGTGAAAGCATGCTGCTTGCATTCACACTCAACCTCTTGATAGGAGTAAGCTTCTTCCGTTTAAATGCTACTTTGTTACTTATTTTAACGTTTCATTACAGAGCAGTTTAATAATATTCTTGATTCATTGCTAGTGTTACATTTTGCTGTAAAAGATATGCATGCGTTTTGAACTGTAAGCAATTGTATTTATTCTTCTTTGTAATATGGAATGTTGATAATATCTGGAAGAAAGGTGCTTGACTCCAAAGTAGACTAAGCCCTTATTACCCTGTCACAGGGTAACAAGCTACAAAATACATTTAACAGAAGAGCATCACATCCAGTTTCTCTCACTGGACTACAGACAAAATACAAATGCACATCATTATCAATAAAAATATTTCACTATTTCTCACACTGTAATTCAAAGTTGCATTTTTGTAGCTTCGTTAATTCCTGAGAATGCATGTTCTCACAATGATTTGGTATTCAACAAAAAGAACCATGTTTTTATGAATTAAAGTTCCCTTGAAATATGGAAGCAATTTGTCACTCGCCACTGAAGTGTTCTGCCCCATCAAAGCAGGAACATATTCAGTGCAAAGGCAGTGCAGAGCTTTTCCTAAGTGGATGATTTTCTAAAAGTTACAACAAGACTGTGATTATGGCAAGCTACAGCGACAACATACAGTTGTGTGAATGAACCTTGATCAAGGACAGCATGACAGTGTGAACACAAGCCGTTAGTCTGAACACAGCTCACATATCAATAATACCAGGCTCCCTGATCTAGAAGTCAGACAGAAATTGAAATGACAAACAGGCGAGCTAACAGAGAACCAGGGCACAGACAAATGGGCAAGGCAATCTGTGAACTGTATCTCACCTCTACGTGCTCTCCTCTTTTCCGTTCTTCACTCCTCGAGGCCCGCTTCCCTCCACCACTTCCACTCTCTGCTGGGCCTTAAATCCATTTTTAGAAACAATTCTGTGTTTTTATTTTCTCAGGACTTCCCCTAGGTAGTTGTAGCATGTGTTATTTTGGAGGTTAGTTTCGTGGGGGGCCTTCGATGACACATGTTTACACATATATGCCATTTATATGCATGATTCGTGTACAGTGATGTTAACAGCACAGTAACACACACTCTATGGAAATCTAATGAATATAAGATATGAATCTATTTCTGCAATTCATTAACCCCACTTATGGCACAAATATCATGTACAAGTCAATGTTGCTACCTTTTTGAATACCCTCTCACCACACAAACCTACAAATGAGATAAACTCTGTTTGTTATCAATATTGATACTTAAACAATTCATAACAGAAATAATAGCAAGCCCCAAAAAGCATTTCTATCGATTAGATCATGATGTTCTTTCTATTCAAGGCTTTAATGCATAAATGATATGTAGGGCGAATCTGCACATGTTTTACTGCAACGGATCGGATTACACTGTAGCAATGATTGGATATTGCAAAGACGATGGTCTTGCTGATATATTGATAAAGTGGAAACAGCAGTTGGTGCTTGGCTGTAACTGCTATAGTCTGGACCCCAGGCTGTTGTCTGTTTCTTTCTGTCGTACAGCACTGTAAGCACAGTGCAGGCTGTATGCACAGCGAGCTCCTTCCTTCCCTTCCTCCCCCATGAGGGAAAGAGACAAGGTGCACTGTCTAGAACCAGCAGTATACCCTGACGATAACAAGTAACAAATCTCGCTTTCATATCATCACAGATATTCTCAGGAAAAGTGAAAAAGTATTCCTGTGAAGTGAAAAAGTATTCCTACGAAACACCAGGTTTCGTAGCAACCATGGTCTACATTCATATACCACCTGCTCACCAGCTCACCTCAACACATCATTGTGCAGTGCAAAGAGCTGTGATGTGCTACAGGAACCCCTCGGTTTAAAAGGACCCATCCAAACCCTACTCCAAATCTAGCGATCGCTATAATTCCACTCTTATATTAATTCTTTTCTTCCATTTTCCACGGTATTTACCCAGGCACCACCCTGTCATAAATTGTAATTGAAGTGTAATTAGTCATAAAATTCCTATACTCCACATTCCTTGAACCTGGATTATAGTGCCATTCTCATTGGGCTTAAAAACTCGCGAAGCTAGAAATATTGTAAACTTAGGGGACAGGGACAATAGGACCAATCGGCTTTTGATATGGTTGCTAGGCAACTTTCACCCTAACTTCGCGATTTTTAAGCACTTATATCTGCAGTTGCATTTCTTTCCTGGGCCATTTTTTCTGTACATTGTGTATCAACATGGACCCATCATGGATGGATTGCTCTCGGCTAGACTTCCTTTGATATATGATGATCGCCACCTCATAAAAATTCAAGACATTCAAGTGTTTCAAACAATATGCTGTATTTCTAGTTAGGCAGTGCCTTCCTCTGAATAACAAAAGAAAATCTGGTTTGAGAAATATGTCAGCCATTCAGCCTTCGCTAGGAGTTCATAGCTGATCTTATTACACACACTGGAAATTAGAATTGGGGTTAGCTAAGGGAAATTTCGATAAAATTGTAGAAAGAATTTGGTCCGTACCTTTTTCAAATATCTCCGCACATGAAATCGAGGTTGTTTCCATGGATGGTCAAACACTCCATAAACAATTTACAAGATACTTGTAAGGAAATATGATTGCTGAATGTGCAATATGGAGGCATTTCTCTGACATGTTTTCGACAATCTTCTCGATTTATAAAAAACGAAGCAACAATATAATCTGAAATTCACAGAATCGTATCATCATATAATGTTCTACGACTGCACATGCACCACAGTACATGAAGTCGTTCTGAAATCTTCTGCGCATATGGAATATATATTCCTCAAAATGCATCCTACATTTGTCTTGCTTGTTTGGCAGCAGATCTCCGTCGATCAATGAGCCAAACGCGTGAAATATTCCATTGTGATATCAATGCATGCAATTGCTGTAGGCATAAATTACACTTCATGCTGACTCCATTCCTTACACCTTTCTGGTATCAATGACATTTTTTTCCTTCTACTAAACTGCTTCCTTGCTTCCTTATTAGTCATCCTCCAGTACAGCCACCTATCTCTTTTTCATCAATCTATCTCCTAGATAATTAATACACTTTTACTACTCATATAACTTGTAAAATATGCACTTAAAATTGGGACGTCACTAAATGGAGAAAAATGAGAGGCAAAATCCTGAATTATCCTTCTAAAGCACTTCTGACTGTGTTTACCATGAGACAACAGTTCAAGAAAGGTTAAGGGGGGGGGCACATTTCTCCAATTGTGTCTGAATGCCTTGATCTTTATGGAGACTTCATGTTAATATCGTGCGAAAGTCTCTTTGCAGGGATACAGTTCCGTAGCAACTCGTTTTATTTCCTTATACTGAACTTGTCGTAAATATAGGATGAAAGGGTACTGCACGACACAATAACCTCCAGGTTTCAGTTCTAACATCAAACCGCAAGTACATGAAACGTGAGACAGAGTGTGCGAACCTATTAGACAAAGCATTGGCAACCACCAACGAAGCTCAGTCATGAGACAGCCTGAGCAGAGAAAAATCAGGGAAAAAAGAAAGAATTAAAGAGACATAATCAGTAAAATGCTTTCTCAGAAATCATATAAGAAATCATAATACAAAAATCCTTTGTAATGACTTCATCATGTGTTGGTTTGCAGGAAATTTTTGTGAGGGTTGTACAGAGTTTGACCACACATAAAGATTACATTCATACTCTTTCTACTGGGGTACATCCCTATTTCTATGTTATTATGTTATTTTGGATATGTTTATATCCTGTTTTCTGAGCTAGAATCCATGTTTCCTAATATGATTAGTGAAATGTTGTTAGATATAAATGCTAAACAATACTTTCACATGGAGATTAAAAATGCAAACAAATGTGTGTTTCTATACACCAATAGCCAGAATAAGCAGTTGATAAGGGCAAGGATGTTTAAGCACAAGGATATACATCGCTTTGAACAAGGTTTGATGCCACCACTTAATATTTATGACTAGCAGCTGTTTTCAACAATATGAAGTATATGCGATTGCGCTACGTTCACCTGGATTTTATAATAGGTCATAGGGCATTCCTATATATACATACATTTCAGCTATTGCTGCTGAACTTTAATTTTGCCATATTGTAAGACTATTCCTCGATAGCATCTGTACAGATGCATCGTAGGTATTACATGTAACAACTGCGCAAGCATATGGGGTGAGGATATTTCCCCAAATTCTTCTGCGCATCCGATTTTGTTTATACGCCAAATGCAGGCAAAAATCATCCAGAGAATTGGCGGCTTCGAAAATGAGGGATCAAAGAGAAAATCTTTGTAAAGCGATCTTTTGTGACTAGAAGGAGACTACAATGAATCTGCATTAATTAAACGGCAGCTGGATATCCATTGGTGAAATATCCTTGAAAAGGGGTACCAATGTATATAGATGGATAACAGTGCAAGAGCAAATGTACAGAATGTATAAAATGCTGGGAGCTGACTTGCTACATTCCATTTTGCAGATATAAACAGCAGGTTCTAGAATCTGTGTTTGGCATGAGCATTTGAGAGTGCAGAATCTTTAAGATTTGGATAATAATCAAACCCATGATCTCACATTCACAACTGTGACAAGAGTAGACTAGGAAATATCTCCCATATATGACTGGGAAGACATAGTGTAGGTGGTATGAAATGCATGTGAAGAAATCTGGATCAATTACAGAACAATTATTGAAACTGACATTGAAATTCTTAACTTGCTGAGAAATGTCAAATAAGCTGTGGAACATGTAGTGTGCCGCCCCTCCCCCACCCTATCGCAAGATTTGTGCAATCTAAAACCTTAAAAAAGCCGAGGTTCAGGCATGTTACAGGTTTGACTCAACAACTATGCAATTTATGAGAGAGTAACTTTCTAGGACCACAATTTTGTTGGAAATTTTGTTCCTTCTTCACAATGGAGGCATCATATCAGTGGTACTTCACAGCAATTCCCATAGGGTAGTCATAATGGAGTCTGGCAGGGAAGGACTTGGCACATTAGCTAACACATTAGCAATGTACCATTAATACACTTGACTTATTAACACTTCTGTGTACCGTTGCTATATTTCTTGCTCAATGGTTCACACATGTTATAATAAGAGTTGCATCCAGTCTGGCTGAGCAGAAGTAATTCTCCCTATTGCATATAGCATATATCAAGCGATATTACCTCACGATACTGATATCTGATCGATTGCTCTTAGGACGTATACTTCCGATAAGAGTTTGGTACATATTCAATTCACCCAATAAAGCATAAAATCTGTAATTTAAACCCTCGTAAACCTCGTAATATTAAAATGGCAGGGTTGTTACATGGACAAAGGACTTGAAAAAAATACCACCAATCACTCACGGCGATGTTCTTGCCTACCTCAACATTGATTGTGGATGGACTAATGAAAGAATGAAAAGACACAAGCAAGACGATAATTATAAAATGTTTGTGAGCTGGAAGTTCATATCCCAAGAATTCAGGTTAAAAAAATTATAGCACCACACGCATTCAAATTCGGAGAACTATATGCAATAGGGAGAATTGAAGCAGCATTTACTATTAGTGTGCCACGTGTGCCTTTCTTGTGACAAGTTATAGTCGGAGGACTAACTGAAATGCTGGTCGATATCCTTTAAACTCTCCCACTTGATGATTTTCATGGTAAACATGCTATATATATTAAGCACTGTACACAGCTCTTTAGAAGATTTTGCATTTTCACTCTCCTAAGTGCTCAAAATTGCAGAATACGTGCAGTTTGCCTAATCAGATTCAGAGGACTGATTCCCATAGAACAACAGTTAACCTGTCACACGAAGAGGTTAAAGTGCAGGGAGAGGGGGGGAGGGGGGGGGGGAGGGGGAGGGGTATTCCAAAAATTCACAGAGATACAAATTTTATCTCCCCTTAGATAACAATATTTTGTCTTTGGTATTCCGAAAAATATTTTAGGAAGATTTTAACCAATATTAAGGAGCGCATGCCCTGTGCTCCTTTCCCTGAGGTAGCCAGTAATAAACGTCCTCTCATGTCTTTTGCATACATTAACACCATCAAGCTGATGGTGTGACGTCATGAAACTGACAGTAATATTGCACATCAATGTTTATCAGCGTGCCTAATTGCATTTGATTTGCAAAAACTTGAACGCACGATTTACTTTTGCACGTTATGCTTTGGGCCTAGGTGAGTGCGTCTGGAGATAAAATTGCTCAGGAGCAGTTTTATCTTTGATCCTAACTTTTTTTCCTAAGTGCGTTTTGGAATACCGATTTAGCTCATTTGCAGAAAAATTTTATCTCTGAGGCTCATTTGAATAAAAACAATTACCTTTTATCCTAAGTTGCTTTTCGGAGTACCAAAAGATAATTTTTTTCCTAAGTCCCTGAGATACAGGTGCAATAAAATTGTTCTTAAGTTTGTTTTTGGAATACCCCCAACAAACTTGTACCACATCTAGAAATGATCACACCAGCAAAATGATTAAATGTTACAGCAATCTGATGTCAAACCCCACCTCCTCTTCTCTCCGACCAATCACCCCTGTCAACACGGTGTCAGCTACGCTCATCACCTCGCACCAAAAACTGGCCTTGAAATAAAAGGGAGTAAGCACTGCAGCAAATTTTTTTTTGTCCTCGTCTTCTCCCTTAATTGCACTCATTCCACCAGCCATGCCACGAGAACTGTCAACTGTCGCTAAACAGAGCTGGTCTAAATTTAGCCACAAATTCTAATAATAGACACTCTGTGCACGATGTTGATGAATTCCACGCATTGATTAACCTGACCACCAGGGATACGGCGGGGTGGGAGTTTAAAGAAATGTGATTAATCTGAAATCTAGGCATCAACAAGCATGAGCACTTTGACATATGAAAACATGCTCATTACCAGGCCAAACTATTACCTTCTAATCAGAACACATTGTCTGTGGCTGCCTTCAGAAGGCTGATAAAAATAAAAATATCACATACTAGGAAGTACAAAGAGGTTTAATGTGGGGGCTTGTAGTGTATTACAAAAGGAAGTAAAAGGCACATTTTGCTGGAGTACAAATTATTACATCTGGGTCTTCTGCACACAAATTATTTGGCTAATATTGACACGATCCCATTGACCAGAAGAGGGTATTTATTTATAAATTTCACTCACCTAAATTTATGTTTTTGATTCAACATGGGTAGATCTCCTTTCTCTAAACTACTTTTCTAGGGTGCCCTGAAGATGACATACCAAAAAAAAAAGTTACATGGGGGCTCAGTGAGATTTATCCCCCGCAAAGCTCAAAAGAGTACCAGTAGACAACAGGTCTAATGCCCGTATCTAATGATCCACCATCTTGTTTTTGCACTCACTGCTTTTCATACAGGTAATGGAAACAACCATATAATGTGATATGGAGACTTTCAAAAAGACTGTTGTTGATTTATTAATGTTATACATTAGCTGTGGACAGAGCTGCTCAGCAAGTGGAGGGAGAAATGAAAGAATGAGATGGTTGGAAGTGCAGTATAGAGTACAGATCAAGGTATCCTTATAGTGTGTAAGTGTGTGTGTGTGGGGGGGGGGGGGGCTTTCAGGGAAGGAGCAACTACATCATAATATTTCACTTTCATCTTTCACAAACCACATCATCATAACATTTCATTTTTATATTCAACAAACTGCATCATCACAACATTTCGCTGTCATTTTCAACAAAGAAAGTTATGTACAGATGGGCATGAAAGCCTACCTTGTCTTTGCTGGTCAAGTTTAGCCAAGTATGAGGTGACCCTTTGCAGGAAGTCAGTGGTCAAATGGTCAGCCTCATCCCATCTGTTTCTCTCCATGCTGGTCTGTGAGGCTAGGTTCTCTGCATACTGGAGCACTGCCTTCAAGAATCTTAACATACAAAGAAGACATGAACAGCATGCCATAAGAAAACGTGCAGACAATTGATTTTTGCACTGATAAGTTCGGCCCAAACATCAACAACACTATGTCTTGACATAAACTCTCAAAAACTCTACAGGGAATGAGGAGAGAGTGATAAAAACAGTATTCACAGAATTGAATCGATACCAATAATACTCTGGAAATATGGCAACTGTTACAAGGAAGTAAGTGACCCAAAATACAGTATTCAAGATTTCCTTGTTCATGTTAGACGTTTTTTTTTTTCAATTAAATTTGTTTGAACTAAATAAGATATTTTGAATCATAGTTTATAATCTTAATATGAAGAGAATGAGGTGATATAAAGACATGAAAGAAAAACACATTCATTATGTTCCATCGGTAAAGTGAATATAATTCCAGATATTTCTTTGGAATTTCAAATCGGATTCACAGAAAGAAATTGAATAAACAAAGCTCATTCCATTCTAATGATATTGTAGTTTATACTGTGCATGTAAGTTGGTGAAGTTTCTTCCCTCCTCTGGCTTCTTCTCATTTCTACTCCTCTTCTATTATCTCCCTTTTCCTTCTTCTTCTTCTTCTCTCTCTCCTTCTCCTCCTCTTCCTCCCTCTCTCCCTCCCCCCCCCCTTCTTCTTCTCCTTCTCCTCTTCCATGTTTTGTTTGTGTCACAGAATCAACATCCAAGTCCTGCAAACAGGATACCCTTTTGTTTACCACCACCACACTGCAGCCTTCATGACATTTGACAGCTGTGATAAGCTTTGATTTGTGGCACTGAACTGACACTATGAATGCATTTATATGGCTTCTTCCTATGGTAAAAATAGATAAGGAAGTACTAAGAAATAAAATCATAACAAAAACAACAAAATGTTTCCCTTGGTGTCTATTCTTGACTGTAGTTCTTCAAATAAATAGGGGATGGATATATTGGAACAAAAAAAAAAATATTGAGGGGGCGGTATCATTTGCTCTCAGCACCAGCGGTAATTTCACGCATTGAAGTGTTATGGAGTAGAGAGACAGAAATGTGAGTAATCATACTATAGCTTTTCTAGGAGGAATTTTTTTGTTATTTTGAACATCCAGGTCACTTCGCATGTCTGAATTTTATTATACAGAAAAGTTTTACTTTTGTTTAATATAAAGAGTGATATGTATGTAAAACTGGAAAGTTGCTTTTTGAAAATGTACTGAAAACATTTCATTAAAACAAGGCATTAGCAATATTGTGTCTCGCCCACTTGCGAAAATAACCAGAAATATCGCGATCTCCGTTGCTACGCAAAAGAATTGTATCCCTCACACAATTCTGTGCACAAGTTAGGAAGCCTTCACCAAGAGTCTTGCAAGTAAACTTTAATGTATGACCTCAAATGACCTTTGACCTTATCATGTGACCTCTTACAGCACAATAACATGCAGGTGCCCCCAGTGCATCCATCATCCAAGTTTGATTGCCATTGTAGCAACATGTGATGAGTTATGTGTGATAAGAGAGTCTTGCAGGTAAACTTTAACGTATGACCTCAATGACCTTTGACCTTATCCTGTGACCTCCAACAGCACCATAACATGAAGGTACCCCCAGTGCATCTATGACCCAAGTTAGGTTGTAATCCAAGCAACCTATGTGAAGTTATTTGTCAAAAGAGAGTCTTGCAGGTAAACTTTAACGTATGACCTCAAATGACCTTTGACCTAATCTTGTGACCTCCAACGGCACCATAACATGAAGGTACCCCCAGTGCATCTATGACCCAAGTTAGGTTGTAATCCAAGCAACCCATGTGAAGTTATTTGTCAAAAGAGAGTCTTGCAGGTAAACTTTAACGTATGACCTCAAATGACCTTTGACCTTATCCTGTGACCTCCAACGGTACCATAACATGAAGGTACCCCCAGTGCATCTATGACCCAAGTTAGGTTGTAATCCAAGCAACCCATGTGAAGTTATTTGTCAAAAGAGAGTCTTGCAGGTAAACTTTAACGTATGACCTCAAATGACCTTTGACCTTATCCTGTGACCTCCAACGGTACCATAACATGAAGGTACCCCCAGTGCATCTATGACCCAAGTTAGGTTGTAATCCAAGCAACCTATGTGAAGTTATTTGTCAAAAGAGAGTCTTGCAGGTAAACTTTAACATTTGTGACGGACGACGGACGACGGACGGACGACGGACGGACGACGGACGGACGACGGACGGACGACGGACGGACGCCATTTGGATCCCTTAGTCTCGCCTTCACCTCCGGTGGGCGAGACAAAAAACCTCTATAAAGGATGATGAACCTTCTTTCAAAATAATTCCATGAAATCATTTCTTTTTTCATATTAGTGCATCACATATCTCTTGTTACACGCACGTACATGTATGAATATCCTGCTCTCTTCATAAAAAATAAAAAATCTTGTTTGTTATTGTCAGGATGCAGCCTTCATAGGATTTGGCCTAATTTCGATTAGCAGTTGGTAAGAGCTGGCACTGTGAACACCTATATGTAGCTTCTTCAGATGGTAAAAATAGACACAGTTGTTAAGAAAAAAGAGCTGTTGATAAGAAGATTAGAACCTCATTAGGTATGGTTGGCCAAGGCAAAAATTACTGGCTGGTACAAACCAGTTTGCATCAGATCAAAATATATCACTCATTTTCGATAAACACCACTTAGCTGCCTGATTTAGGGGTGGGGCGGGAATTAGGGGTGGGGCGGGAAAAGAGTGGGGTAGTTGTGTGGGGTCTAAAAAGGAACAAGCAACATCAAAACAGAATAATTCTTTAAAAAAAGAATGTTAAGACATTTTATGGGACGATTATTCTGTTGCTCAGACCCATCATTTCAGACATGACATAGCATTCATACCTGCAAGCCGAGTGAAGGCCTACTTGAACTCAGAGATGATTAATCCTGTCAGTGCCAATTCAGGAAAGGCTTGTTCACTTATTGCATATTTCATGCACTCATTGTACAGAGAGTGTCAAGTTATACTGACAGCATCAATCCATTTATCTTTAGACGCCTATATTTATTTCAGGTACAGTATCATTACCAGCTAAAAAAAAAATCTAATAATATTAAATATGTACACAGAACCATACCCAGCATGTATTAATAACTCGGTGGTCATATTAAATCGCTCTTGAGAGGCATGTGAAAGGCGATTGACTATTCTTAATTGATTTCCTTTTAATGAGGACCTGGCTCACAGAACAGCGAACAAGTTTGGCAATGACAACAACTTCAAGTCACGTCCTCATCAAATGAATTCCTCCTACACACTCATTGATCCGTTCCACTGTACAACGAGCAAATACAAAAGGAGTTACAGAGAATGCGGTGCGTGGGGAAAGATCTTGGTTGAAGCCACATCTTGTGAAGCCCCACTGAAGTATGGGTTCATAGACCTAACAAGGCTAGATAAGATGGAGAGAGAGTGAATGTCCTCTTCTTTGAAGTTCAATCGAATGAGGGCCCTGTCTAGTAATTATTTGTGATTGATCGTAACTCAACTTGCAATTGCTATCTGTCGTAACTCTGTAAATTACAAATATGGGATTTGGACGTGTGAAGATATTATGAATTGAATTCACTTACTATTTTGTCAAATTGTATAACTGGCAACTAGGTTATAGCACTTGAATCCACTGGGGAGTAATACAGCAGGATACATCATGGCTACACAAATGCCTTGACTGAGGTCCTTGCCAACATATTAACCGTAACATGAATAGGCGATTCCAGTTATTCTGCCCTTCTGCCCTTGCCATTACAAAGCTGCTGAAATTAAAAAAACATTTCCCAAGGTCTTTTTAAAATGAGCTACATCCATGCAATATCGATATTTTTTCTGACAACCACCTAATAAGAGAAGCATTCGAGCCATATAATGTTGACAATGATAATATGTAGCCTTTTAACCTTTCTAAGGGTACATTATCCCTCACAATAGCTGCTAAGACATAACTTGCTTTTTAAATTGAAACATCAGGAGCATCCTCCTCAGAATACCACATACACTACAGCTCAAAGGAATTGGCATAGGGAAAGGGAAAGGGAAGAACGGGAAGGAGCCACAGTTTTAAACCGCGGTATATTTTGTCCAGTTCAGCATGAAACATGATACTTTTTAGGCTAAAGCATTGTGTTTCATGCTAAACTGGACAAAATATAAAACTGCAGCCCCTTCCCTTTCTTCCCTTTCCCTTTACCCATGCCAATTCCTTTGAGCTGTAATGTACATAGTCATTGTTTTTCTTCCAAGAATGCAACGCACCAAGAACGAGAGAGACCGTTTCCCATTCCTTCAGATGATACCTCGTTAAGAGACACTAATTAACCCAAGAGCTAGCCTATTGCAATTTACATAACCCGACTTAATGAGAAAAGACGGAGTATCAAAATGTAGCAGACATAGCACTATTACGTGCTGAAGACTTGGCTCAGTCTCTGTTAGTCAATAGCCATGTATTATTGTTGGATGACATAGCCCCCGGCACTGGCGACTGGCGCTGACGCTATTTTTAACTCTTTTAGCTCTCAGGACTCGACATGACGTCAAGAGAAATAATACATGATTGTCTTTACCAATGTACCGCCTCATTGTCTCAGAATAATGAGGCAAGGGGAAAATAAGCAGGCTATATTTGCTCAAGAGTACCAAAATGAAATGAGTATAGTTGGAGGCAATATTTCACTATCTGACATTTAGACAGTACGTAACATTGCTTTCGAACATGACTGCAAATATTATGTAATGAAAAAAGAGAGATTTCATTGTCTACAAGCTGAGGCAAGGAGTAAATTAGCATGTTATATATGCTTAAAATAGTGTCAAAATGATATGAATGTACTCATAGATGCAATATATCACAGTGTTTTGTTCAAATAGGTAATCATTACTAGATGTATGCCTAAAACTTATATTCAAAATATAATCACTTTGTTGTAAACATAAACTACAGATTGTATATAATAATAGTGAGGCTTTGGGCCAAATAGGCAAGATTCATTATAAAACTGCTCAACTGCAAAAGCTTTGTATTAAAAACATTGTTTCAACAAGATGGCTATTCAAATCTTAACCATGAAGTAATAATATTAGTGAGAATAATGAGGGCAAGGGCATTATGAACACAAAACATTTGCTTAAAAATGTTAATATATTTTCAGTAGAAATGTCACATTCAGAAAAACTATAACAAGTGTGTAACATTGTCTAACAACATGGCTAATGTCATCAGAACAATTGATTAATAACATTAGTGAGAAAAATGAGACAAACAGCATAACATGTGCATTTTAATTTCTTAAGAGTGTCAACAAGTTATGAATATGATTTTCTGGTTTTCTTATACATAACAAGATTGTAACATCATCTTTACAACATATCCCAGTAGCTGATCTCATTTTGAACCATTCAGTAATTAATGCAAATAATGAGGAAAATAACATAAAACACACTTCATTTGTATTAAAATATCAATATGCTATGAATGTGATTTGACAGTAATGTTTTATTCAAACATAACAAGTTTTTAATATCACCTTAATGACATGAGTTATATCATCTTCACCATGGAGCGATAATGTTAGTGAGAATGATGAGGCAGGGGAATAATGAATATAATTCATTTACTTCGAAGTGTAAATATGTTTTGAATATGTTTCCAGAAGTAATGTGATATTTAGACATGACAACTTTATAACATTGTCTTAATAACATTAGTATTGTCATCTGGACCATGAAGTAATAACATTAGTGAGAATACTGAGGCAAGGGTATAATAAACGAAATTAATTTTCTTAAAGTGTCAATATGTTGTAAATGTTTTCCAAAAGGAATGTTTTAGTCAGATATATAGGAAAATTTTCTGAACAACATGCCTGTTGTCATCTGAACCATAAAATGATAACATTAATGAAAATAATTAGGTAAAGGGTATAATTAATTTGTTGAAAAAATTCAACAGGTTATGAATATGTTTTTGTAAGTGATATTTCACACAGACATATCACAAGTTTTGTAAAATTGATTCACAGACATGAAATGGAATTAAATGGTAGCTGGATTGACCAGCAAATTTCACTAGAGAAAACCATAATCCTGAGGGCAAGCACCAATCAGTAAACACTAATGACAGTGATTTAGCATGCTTCAAATGCAGGATTAAGATTAAGTGATATAAAAACCAAATTTAGAAATTGCTTGCATCCTTTATTCACATACATCCATTGTTTAAACTATCTGTATAGTCAAGTTTGAAAGATTGAAAAATTCATTATAGGGATACCTGATATCTACATAACAGAGCCTTGAATTTCAATAAAGAAAGAAAAAGAAAAAGAAGAAATGAAAAATCAAAATTGCTGTGGATCTATTTGATATCATTTATGATTTCTGATATCAGTTTCAAATGTTAAAACTTTTGACATTATTTTTTAAATTTTTTTTTACATTCAAACTACAGTGCAATGAAACAAATCACACTTCTCAAGATTTGACAGAAAATGAAAACAAGGTTCTAAAAATAGTAATTGCTCATGGCAGTCAACACATTTTTAATAAAAATTAAACACAGAGCATGTTAAACATACATAATGCCTTTTCATAAATAGACTTCCGCTGCTAATTCAAATTGATGAATTTAATGAGGGTGCTTTTCATCTTCTATCTTAAAATAACAGCAACAATGCTTTTTGGATAACTATGTAGGAAATGTACATTATGATGGTATACTAGTAATTACCAGATCCTAAAACCTTTCACATTTGTTTGTGGTCATGAAACATCAATAATGCCCACTCATTGCACACAGGTCTATAAACACAACAAAAAATTGTCTTGAAGGGGAAAAACACAGAGACAGCATGTGATTTATAAACTTAAAAACATGACAATCAGTCACATTTTCACAAGGAGAAAACTAGAGCAATGTGACTGCCACGCAGTCGATAAATATGCCTCCGCCTCTTTGCTAGCTCTTTTTGGATTTATTCTCAGAAAATGTGAATGTTTGGTGGGCAATGTGCCATTGAATTCTTATGTGAAATGACAATATCATATTCTGTTATTCCATATTCAGACAAGGTTCCTATTGTGGGGCGGTTAAGCTCAAAATATTGGCCGGATTGTGCACTTAATGACTAAAGCATGAAATTTTCACCACATCATCGTTATGATCTAAGCTTCGATTTAAGCTATGGAAGCACTATGGACTTGACCTCTGGTGACCTCTGGTGACCTTGAAAGGTCATTGGCGTCAAAATCATGTTTTTTCCAATTTAGCACTAGCTAACTTTAGTAAAATTATATATTTATTTGCTAAATGTCATCGTTATGACCTAAGCTTTGATTTAAGCTATGGAAGCACTTTGTACTTGACCTCTGGTGACCTCTGGTGGCCTTTAAAGGTCATTTGTGTCAAAATCATGCTTTTTTCCTATTTAGCACTAGCTAACTTGATTAAAATTATATATTTCTTTGGTAAATGTCATCATCATGACCGAAGCTTCGATTTAAGCTATGGAAGAACTTTGGACTTGACCTCTGGTGACCTCTGGTGACCTTGAAAGGTCATTGGCGTCAAAATCACGTTTTTTCCTATTCAGCACTAGCTAACTTCATTAAAATTACATATGTCTTTGTGTCATCGTTATGACCTAAGTTTCGATTTAAGCTATGGAAGCACTTTGTACTTGACCTCTGGTGACCTCTGGTGACCTTTAAAGGTCATTTGTGTCAAAACCATGCTTTTTTTCCTATTCAGCACTAGCTAACTTGATTAAAATTATATATTTCTTTGGTAAATGTCATCATTATGGCCTAAGCTTCGATTTAAGCTATGAAAGCTCTTTGTACATGACCTCTGTTGACCTCTGGTTACCTCTGGTGACCTTGAAAGGTCATTGGCGTCGAAATAATGTTTTTTCCTATTTAGCACTAGCTAACTTGATTAAAATCATATGTTTCTTTGCTAACTGTCATCGTTATGACCTAAGCTTCGATTTAAGCTATGGAAGCACTTTTTATTTGACCTCTGGTGACCTTGAAAGGTCATGGACGTCAAAATGATTTTTAAGGCCCCATTTTGCTTACTATCCATGGGTAAAGCAACACTACTGACCACTTAGTCGGTTTGCATGCCCATATGTCACATTTATTGTGCACAGCTTTGATAAATTTCTCTTTCTATAATGAACAAAAATTTCTGTAGAGTTGTTTGTGTCAAATTAAAGGGGTAGGAAGTACCCTATCATGTAGCCCTACCCCTAATTGGAATATCTGGGAATGTTAGTCGCATGCAATGAAAGAGGCACATATATTTATCTATGTTAATCAATATATAACGTATTACTGTATTTCTGAAATGGACTTGGTATTCAGGGTTGTCAGTGAATCAAATAGGTAGCCATTTACACCCCACTTCACAACATTTACAACAGTTAGCTACGTAGCAATACTTTATACTGGATACTATCACTTTAGGTATAATTCAGTTTACTAATAAGAATTATTTTTGGGGTGGGTGGGGGCGAGGGGTTGTGTGTGGCAAAAGGTACAAACCCCCAACCCTTCCTTAAGGATTTTGTAAATGGATATTGACATGGTCATCGACATTATCAATATTTACCAAGCAGGTATTAGGATGATGAGTAAAAAGCCTGATAAATGCTAAATAATTAGCAATGAGTCAATTAAAATCATGTGAATGTATATTTTCTCTCCTTGAAGCACCAAAAAGGGCAAGATATACCCTTGCTATGACCCATTTGAAGTGGAACAACACTGTCAAAATCTGTATTCATAGCTCTCAGTTTATCCAACTTTTGTCTGATATTTTCAATCATGTGGAAGGGTACGTTCAGAGGCATATTGTGCTTGGGAGCTCAGGGAGCGGAAATCGAATAGTTCAGATTTGCTTTCATGAACACGCAAGAAGTCTTTTTATCGCAGTGGTGAGATGCACCAACACACCACTTTATCTCTTATTATGCTTATGTCAGCTTGTGCTTTCCAGAATGACATCGATGTAAACATCCAACACGAATTCAAAAAGTCTCAAATTTAAAACTTCACATATTGTAGAAAGACATCACCGACATAGTCCTGAAAGGTCTTTGCAACTCCTGGTTTCAGGATCTGGACCACTGCTAACCATGCGTGCAATGGATGCATCCACGAGTGAGGTATCAGGAGATCAATGATCTCTTCAAGGAAAGAGTTTCCCATCTCTCCAGTTATTAGTTGCTGCTCATTGCGGCAGCTTTCCTGGCTAATTTGATGGGCTGGTGACCTAAAAGTCTGCAGCAATTCTGAGCAGCAGAGTTAATATCATGCAAGATATCATGCAAGAGGTAATAAGGTAAAAACTGATGTTAGAATTTTTGATTGCCGCACGTCATCATGGGAGGTGGACCATGAAACACAAGCCTTGTGCTTTTGGTGATCTCCCTATACAGCTTCCAGCTCGTCATAAATCACGCCCTGGTCTGGTACAGCCTGTAAATCCATGGTTCAGCTAGATATTAGTTCCATGAGACAAGTTAATTGATGTTAAAAATCTATATTTTCAACAGCTTCTTTTGTCAGGAGAACATTTTCAATTCTCAGCCACTGTGCTCAATTTGAAATGACTGGCGATCTCTTTACATACAATGTTTGCTATTCTAACTAAGTTTGTGGCAACACCATCATGGTCACAAACTTTCTGAAGAGCACCTGTGATGTCAAGAATCTATCTCTTCCCTGATAATATGTCCTTTAGTCCGGTATTATATACATGTAGTAGTATGAATAATAGTCGTTATTCTCTCGTCGTGTGGATACAGTAGCAGCAGAAAAGAAGGGTGAGCAAATGAACGCCTAAAAGTATGATTTTCTACAGGCTCGAGGACTATGTTAGTCTTCTACCACCTTTACTGACCGATACAATTACAAAGCAGGACACCTGTGGAATCATGAAGCAGAGCTAGAGCATTGAATCTGGATAGCACTGTTCATTCAGATTGAGAAATAACAATCAAGGTTAAGTCACAGTACATTACAGTGTAGCATGTGATGGAAAGAAAATAGATGTTGATTCCAGATAGATTTGTATGAAGATAATACACCAATTCTCTCTATCGCATATAGCTCTCTGAATCTGAACGTGTGTGGCGCTCTAATTATTTTACCTTTAATTCTTGGGATACGAACTTCCGGTCCACTAACATTCAGCAATCCCGTACAATACTAGGGACCACGGTTTCCCACTAATTTTATGAATTTTAACTCTAAAGCTAACCCTGACCCTTACCCTAACCCTAAACCTAATTCTATACCTAACCCTGACCATAACCTTAACCCTAGATAAATTGTTCACTGATTAATTCATCAAAAAAAGTGATTTCTAGATCACTTTGCGCCGACAACAAACTCTTACCGGAAGTATATGTTCCAAGAGCAATCGATCAGATATCGGTATCGCGAGGTGATATCGCTGGATATCGGCTATATGCGATAGGGAGAATTGAAAGGGAAAAAAGTGTTTATTTCAAGTAAATTACCTTACAAGGGCACCAAATGTTAAATGCATTTTGTATTCAGTATACCACAGAAACATATTGCTTGAAATCAATCTTGAATTTCAAAGAAAGGCGCACGTTTTCTGAAAAATGCACATCATATTAGAATCAGCGTTTGCGAGAGAAAAACGAATTATTTCAATATTATTATCAATAACCTCTCAAGGTCACCAAATGGCAAATAAATGATGTCACTCATCTGAAAAATATCCCCTAAACCAATTTACTTGATAGGAAAGTGAGCTTTCTGAGATGAAGTGCATATGTTACTAAAGAAACTCAAGGTTTATGTAAAGTGTCACATGGCAAAGGTGTGAAATGGGGCTTTTGAGGTCTCTCAAGTTCGGCAAAGATTAGGCATACACTGTATTTAATTCCTCGGAATGAACAAATATGCATTTGGGGTAATTTTTAGATGAAGAAGAGTAGACATTTGCACATGAAACACACTCATATCATGAAGTTGAATGTGTCAAAATGTAAAAAACACACATTTTGAGGAAAATTGTCTCAGGGTCATATAGAAGATCAAATATTTTCATTCCTTGGAGTTTTACGGTTATCAAAACATCTTCATAACAAAATAAATTGACATATACCAAAGAAATATACAATATTGATGACATTAACAGGTGCTAAATTTAAAAAACAACAACATGATTTTGACATCAATGACCTTTCAAGGTCACTAGAAGCTTAGGTCATAACAGTGACATTTACCAAAGAAACACATCATTTTCATGAAGTTAGCAGGTGCTTAATTGAAAAAAGCATGATTTTGACGTCAATGACCATTGAAGGTCACAGGAGGTCACGAGAGGTCAAGTACAAAGTGCTTCCATAGCTTAAATCGAAGCTTAAGTCATAACGATGACATTTACCCCAAAATACACAATTTTCATGAAGTTAGCTGGTGCTAAATTGAAAGGAAATGACGTCAATGACCTTTCAAGGTCACCAGAAGTTACCAGAGGTCACCAGAGATCAAGTACAAAGTGCTTCCATAGCTTTAATCGAAGCTTAGGTCATAACGATGACATATACCAAAGAAATATATAATTTCAATGAAGTTACCTTGTGCCAAAGTGAAAAAAACATGATTTTGACGTCAATGACCTTTCAAGGTCCCCAGAGGTCACCAAAGGTCAAGTCCAAAGTGCTTCCATAGCTTAAATGAAAGCTTGAGTCACAAAGATGATATGGTGAAAATTTCATGCTTTAGTCATCAAGTGCACAATTGTTGTGGTTAACTGCCCCACTACTACTTCTGTGACTTGCATTCCAACCAGTCTATCTTAATCCATCTTTGTATCAAGTTTGTTCAAAATTAGCCAATTTGGGTGAAGCTCAATGACCTTTGACCTTTCAAGAAGTTTACCCAAACGTCACCAGTCTACCTCCATGAATTGATACATCTCTTTACTATGTTTGGTTTGAATCAAATCATTAGATTTGGATTCAATGTGAAAAATATCTTAGGGGCAATTTTCAGCCAATTTGGCAAAGTTCATTGACCTTTGACCTCTGACCTTTGAGAAATTTCACCAAAAATGTAATCAGTCTACACCCAAATTACTGATCCATCTTTGCACCATGTTTGGTTGGTATTGGATTTGGAATTATTTGGAAAAATATCACTTTGGGGGCAATCTTTAGGTAACTTTTGGCAAAGTTCTTTGACCTTTGAACTCTCAGGAGTTTTACCCAAACTTTCTCCAGTCTACCTCCATGAAGTGATACATTTATGTACCATGTTTGTTTTTTCTAGCCAAAGGGCAAAGTTCATTGCCTTTGCGCTCTGTCCTTTCAGGAATTTTACCAAAAATGTCACCAGTCTACCCCAAGTAGTGACCCATCTTTGTACATGTTTAATAAGAATTGCATCCTTGGATTTGGATTTATTGTAAAAAAGGTCAATTTTGGGCAGTATTTACAAAGTTTATTGACCTCTGACCTTTGACCTCAATCAGATGTGACTCCTGTTTTAGACACTTCATTGGTTTCATGCAATACACACATGTACCAAGTTTGAAGCAAATCTGGTTAATGGTTCTTAAGATATTGCCTGTACGGATTCGTGACGGACGGACTGACTTACGTACATACGGATGGAGGGCGGACGGACAACCCAAAAACATAATGCCTCATAAAAAACAAAACACCTCCGAATTACAGAAACACTTGCATGACAATGTTAAATGTTAGATTGCAAAGATGTGAAGTTTGAAAACAACACTTGCAGCACTGAAAATAGCTTGTTTATGAGGTTGTTTTTACCATAAAAGTTTATTGACCTCTGACCTTTGACCTCAATCAGATTTAAGTCTTGTTTTACACACTTCATTGGTTTCATGCAATACACACATGTACCAAGTTTGAAGCAAATCTGGTTAATGGTTCTCAAGATATTGCCTGTACGGATTCGTGACGGACTGACGGACTTACGTACGGACGGATGGATGGAAGTACAACCCCAAAACATAATGCTTCATAAAAAACAATACACCTCCGAATTTCAAAAACACTTGAATGAAAATGTTAAATGTTAGATTGCGAAGATGTGAAGTTTCAAAACAACACTTGCAGCACTGAAAATAGCTTGTTTACGAGGTTGTTTTTACCATAAAAGAAAAAAATTCATACTATGTCAGATATCTCTCTCTTGCCTCATTCATTTGACTACTATGGGTGGATTTATATCCAACTTTTCTTTCATCAAAATTTACAAATGGCTGTTTCTGTTATAATAAACCACTGTGTGTCAGCTGGCATCATCGAGCTACTTCACCTCTGCAGAGAAAGAGTCTGCAAGTAACCAAAGCGGTGTGACTTGATTGTGCCCTATAAGGAATTTGAAGCTTATTCAGTTCCAGTTGTCTATTGTCTGTATAGCAGATTATGCGAGAATCGCACTGCTCAGTATCTAAGTGGAAAACAGCCAGCCCATATATATGCAGGTTCAGTAAGGAACAGGTAAGTATGATGGGAGCCCATTTACAAGTTCTACTTCCCAGGGCTTCCCTAACGAGTATTATGTGTGTGTATCTACATATATTACTTTCTAATGTTGTTAAGTTCAATTAATTCACTATTGACATCTATAAAACTTAAACTCCTATTGATTAGCACTGTAGAGCAACATATGGGCTTGTAAACAAATAACCTAAGAAATAGCCTTGCCGAGCCTCCGCATATGCGCTATATGAGGTGGGCGGGGTAGATTATGTTGATGCGTTGTCAAGTGAATCTCAGACAACATTAGTAGTCCATCCTGACATAACATGGAGTAATTGACCTGCACATTCAAAGAGCTTCCCCCACCTGCCCCCCCCCCCTTCCCTTTTCTTTCACCCTGTTAACCACATTACTGTTGACATGGCCATTATACTACGTAAATTATGATCTTGGGGCTTAGAATCCCTTGAAGCTATTTCACCAACGCACCTTTCGGAAATGCATATATACAAATCTGAATGCCATCAACTCTATAAGCAGAGTTGATTGGCTGCTGCTTGCATTCTGCTCAGCATGTGTTACTGCCCCACCTATCCAAGAAGATCAGCCAAGAGGGAGTTTTTACATTGTGCTTGTAATTGTCCATTTCAATGTCCTTGTGCTTTATTATACTCTAATCATGAAGTGAAGTGACTGATTCGTAGTTTGCATAGCGCGGGAAAACCTCCATTTAACATCCTATCTCATAGAAAGTATGTTTTCCAATGGACCATTTTTTCATTTTATTCATATTATTATTAATATGAGGTTTGTTTGACTAGCAATAACTTATAGATTCAGAGTGCATTCCATCCATTAAAACTGATATATTGTTCACTGAATGTTTTTTTTCACTAAATATAGATCAAGATGAGAAATTTTGTTGTTTTTGACACAAGTGTCCTGACGATAGCTCTTTCTAATACAGGCATGCATGGATACTAACTTGATCATGGCAAGGAATGGCCGACTCTGGAAGACGCTGACTTGGCTGAGTATGGACAGATGGGAGATGAGGAGGAGAACAGCCACTCGGATTCCAAACCCAATCCTTGGCATCCTGCACGAGGCAAAACAATAAATAAATAAACAAAACACAGCACAGCACACCTACAACATATTCATTGAATGGCATTTTTGCGCACAAGAATCTCCATGCTTTAAAATCATCAAAAAAGCCCCAAAAAAGCATTATCATATCTAAAATCACAAAAAGCAGATGGCTGTACAATGCGCCACAACAGGTGACATGGGAACCAGTTGAATCCCTGATAGGCTTGCACGTTGATCCTGCTAAAGATAGCAGCATGGTTTTGAATCAGAATGTGCGGTGAAATCAAATTTGCACTTGCTCTATGTTGCATGAAAAGTATGAAAATAAATGTCACGCTAAAATTACTGGCTTTACATTAACAGATTGTGTAGTGGTTGTGGAAATGACACAAAAGTTTAAATTTTTGCCTTTATTTTGCCTGTCCACATCATAGGCTGTTGCTGCTGTTGCAAAGTCCGTCATTTGCATTTTCTGATGGAAAAGCTTACAAAATGTGCATGTAGGTTTGGAAGCCTCGCAAATCGCTCGCTGGAGTGGTCTTATAGTTCACCGGTAATTTCAAAATAATTCAAAATTTCTAGCGACTGCTCCCCGTACCCAGCACATTTTTTATTCATTATTTGTTCTCAAACAGGTCTTAAAAACTCCATAATATGCGCAATATTTGTAGCCTTCGCAAATCCTCAGCCAGTTTACCCAATTTTGCAAAATGTCTGGCGCAAGCAGTGAAGTTCGCCTGATTGTTTCCTGACTTTTATGCGAAACATTTTGCATACAACTTAACTGTGCGAGAATAATGTACGAAGTCATTGTTGAGAGACTGTCGGAGACAAACTTCTTCGAATCCGTTTTTTTTATTAAATTCGCGTCATTCACTCCGTGAAAACCGCGCTTTAACCTTTTGCGGCAGAAAATGGGAATGTTGGACTTTGCCATTTTTCAATAATCGCATCCTTCTGAAATCAATCGCCTGCCCCGTGTAAAAAGGCCTTTAGGTGGAATATTTTCCTGACCAGATGGTGTTCCACACGCCATATCAGAAATAAATGCAATGTTTTAAAACTCTGTTCCCATAGAGACACCCCCAATTGTGTGGCTTGGGGCAATTATTCTTGTTACCTGTTTCAGATCTTGACACTTTTCTTACTCCTACCCCCAGAATGTGGGTGAAAAATGGAAACAGATCCTCAAAATTCAAGAAATCTGTACGGAGCAATAAAGCTGATAGCCCACACACACCACGCCTCTACTATTTCAATGCTCTTGCAAGGCCTTCAGTCAATTACTCCCAGTGTTGTAGTTCTCGAGACTGGTCTTGGTCTCGAGACCAGTCTCGAGATCAGGATTTTTTTTCTTGGTCTTGATCTCGGTCTCGAACTCTCTGGTCTTGGTCTTGTTCTTGGTCTTGAGCCTTTCTGGTCTCGGATTTTACGTCGAGACCAGCACGAGACCAGCTACTAAAATTACGATATTACACATAAATCATATTGATAATGCATGTCGGAGAAAGGAGATACGATACATCACTCTCCTTGGTCGGAGCGCATACAATTTGGAGTAACAATCATCCCTACTATACATGTACTGTGCAAGCCTGCCGCCGACCCGGCCCGGCCCCTGCCCGATCACTGCATAGCACGGGAAGCGTGAGATGCAGATTAGCGAGCATGCAATATATGTGCCAACATCACACATGCAAAGCGCATCACACTGGGTGATACATGCGTCTTTATGCGAGCCAAGAGGTCAGTGTTGCGAGTTGGATCGATGGTGTGTAGATGTAGTAAAACTCTCGCAACAGCTCGCAAAACAGCTCGCAAGCTGTGCCATGCTGCACGCGTGATCGCATACAATACATGTGCACTGAAAGAGTATGAGAGTCCCCCCTCCCGGCCGAGATAGAGTATTGTTTATGTTTTTGGCACGAAGCTCGCTAGTGCGAATAGCGTAAAGAAAAAATTACTAGAGGAGCCAACACTATGGCTTAATTACGCCAAATGAAAAGACGACATGGAGCTGCAAAAATTACTAAATTATGTTGAAATAATTCCAAAATGTGTGCCATACAAAAAACAAAACAATAATCATGCTAAAATTTAATTGTATATGGCAGTGTCTTCACTTGTTTCTACCGGAAGAAGAAAAACTCATGCTAAATTAAAGTACTGATACTGATAGATAGCCGTCTTCAGTTGTACAGACAGAAAAAAAAGCTAAATGGCAAAGACAAAGTGTGTATAGCAAAGGTCCCCTTTGAAGGCTTGTGTTTCTAAATTCTACAACAAAATTTATTTCTAAATTAGCGAATAGTGTGTATTTAGTTATTTCCTTGCTGTATCGTTGAATTAATTTCAAAAAGGGATGGTTGAGTATTGGGAATTCCCGAAATGCCCCTTGTCACTAAGTTGATTGGTTTTTAATTCCTATTGAAAGTTAATTAAATGAAATGTGTGGCAGAATAATTCTCTCTCAAATCCTCTTACAGTTGAAAAATATTTTTAATAAGTCGCCTGGCCAGGCGACTTTTTAGATAATGCAAGAAATGCATAATAGATTACTTTTAAAAATCAAAGTAAGTTTTTGAATAGTTCTTGATAACATCCCTATTCAGTAATTATTTTAACAAAATAGGAATTGCACAATTTTGTATGAAAAATTGCTAAAACCAATAAGTCTATAGAGAATGCTCTCGAGTTGTCACAGGTCTTTTTGAATGACAGGGTTTTTACATTGTATTAGTGTATACATCTCGAAAATGGTGGAGTTATAATTATTCATTTATATCATAATGGTGCAGGTTTTGGTTACTAAGATAAAGTTTGACCAATACTCAATTTGCCTGACCTATACATAAGTAACGTGTATGTGTTTGTAGAGAAAAACAAATGTTTTCCGAATCTGTTTCGGAAAACAATCATCATTCTTGAAATGAAGTTGTGTTTATTTTGTATGCCTTGTGTCTTTGGCATTATTAAAAAAAACTTCACAGTATTTGATACGTTTTTCAGGAGCTCAGGCAAATATGTTCATGCAGAAATAAAGAAGTATATAAGAAGAATGTATAAGTAACTCAAGTCATGTGTATGTGTTTATAGAGAAAAACGAATAAGGAATATATTTCGGAAAACAATCATCATTCTTGAAATGAAGTTGTGTTTATTTTGTATGCCTTGTGTCTTTGGCATTATTATAAAAAAGTTCACAGTATTTGATGTTTTTCAGGAGCTCAGGCAAATATGTTCATGCAGAAATAAAGAAGTATATAAGAAGAATAAGTATTAAGTAACTCAAGTCATGTGTATGTGCTTATAGAGAAAAACGAATGACTTGAATATATTTCGGAAAACAATCATCATTCTTGAAAGAAGTTGTGTTCATTTTGTATGTCTTGTGCCTTTGTCATTATTAAAAAAAAATCACAGTATTTGATATGTTTTTCAGTAACTCAGGCAAATATGTTCATGCAGAAATAAAGAAGTATTTTTCCCCATCATACATATTATCACGATCCTGGATCCTTTGTGCAGTTTGTTCCTAAACTACTAGCTACTGACTTGTATTGTGCATTTAACTTTGAGCATGCCTGTGAAGTGATTGAAAAAGCACATTGGAAGTATAACTTTTTTAAAACAATTTTTTCATTTAATTCAGCCATACACTTGTAGAAGAATATTACAGACTGCTCATGTTGTGCAAGTTGTGCAAGTATTAGACAGTTTATACTCATAACCATAGTCCACAAACAACGCGTGTTTCCTCAAAACTAGTAGAAATTTAAATACTGGTGAGTGGTCTTGGTCTTGGTCTTGATCTCGTAATTTGGTGTTCTTGATCTCGGACCTCTGTTCTTGATCTTGAACCAATTTTTTGGTTCTTGATCTTGGTCTCGGTGTGTTTGGTCTTGGTCTTGATCTTGGTCTCGGATGGTCTGGTCTTGACTACAACACTGATTACTCCCTCTCCATTTTCTCATTCAAGCCTAATTTTTCAGTAAATCTCTTCATATGCTCATTGAATCTCTTCAGCTTTGGTAAAGTGCTTCCTGCAAGGTGAACATGAGTTGTGAAATAGAAGAGAAGGACATCGTCATATCTGAAAATAGACATCTGAATGCTAATGATCTTGGAGAGATTTATTCTTTTCATATCTGGCTAAAGAATTGATGATTTACCAATGATGTTACCCTGGTAAATTATGTGCAAAATGGGAATAAAAAAGGACACAATCCTAGTAGCCATTTACTCGACATGAAAGAACAAATGTCAGAGATACATAACAGTAAAAGTCTGAAAAAAATGTGACAAATAATATAAAGAGTATTGTTTAACTCATGACCAATGGTAATCCCAGCAACCTTAGATTGCTAATTCAAAAGATAACCGAATTGACTTATATTGGCACATCCACTGTTATGCAGGCTACTGGTTGTAAATAACATCACTCTTGCAAATTTTCACCATGGAGATGTCGTGGTGTGATGGTTGTGTGTGGTGGTTGTGTACTGTGACTGAAGATCTCAAGGTCCCAGGTTCAATCCCACCCATAGCACTTGTGTCCTTCAGCAAGATACTTTATCCACATTGCTGCTCTCCACCCACGAGTATAAATGGGTACCTGGTAGGAGGTGGACGATTATGTGAATGATCTTGACCCAGCGCCGATATCGTGCAGCGGGCAAGGAATGCTCCCCAGGGAGTGGAGATGGTGCACATATGTGTGCATGATATGTTCTTGTATCCAGTGACCAGAGCTCACATTGTAACATCCCTCTTAATTCAGTCTCCGGACTGCGATGGGAAAGATCCTCTATACCATTAAAAAAAAAAAAAAAAAAAAAAAAATACTTATCTCTCTTTTTTAATTTAAATTAAGTTTTGTGATTGACACCTTATTTTGTTTTGTTATGTTCTTTATAAGAAGCCCTACTCTGAGACCACTGTGGTACAGTGATGAGAGATCTTGACTCTTGTAGAGAGGTACTAGGTTCAAGCCCAGCTCAGTTCATACACCCTTGGACAAAATGCTTTGCTCATGCTTGTTTCTCCCAACCCAGGTGTAGTAAATGAATACCTTATCTAATACCCCGTCTTAACAGAGAGACACGGATGTTCTCCAGAGAAACTCAGTGTAAAAATTCCTCGTTTGGCAATCAAAACACGGGGTAACATTTCGGACACCGTCTTAACAGCCACTGCTCGACGATCTTCTCTGGGTATGATATTATAACAACCTCGGCTGTTACAGACAGCACAGGTAATAAGTACCACCGGCTGGCCAATGTATACATAATGCGTACTAGTTTAACAATATCAAATTTTGTACAGCCTATATTTCCTCGCACAATTTTTAAAATTCATATTACAACATGGATATTTGATGGATATTTGTAAACATGCTGTTCTCCGTCATGCAAAATCTGCAGCAGAGAAGCAAAGCAATTCTGTTCCAGATTATTTATATTCTCCATTAATAATGATTTGATTGCCTATGATATGATTTTGATATTTTTTTAAGGTACACAAATTTTACAAAAATTGTAAATTGTTATTTGAAAATGCAATTCATAAAATCGAGGACATTGTTAATAAGCAACATGAGTCACGATGCAGACAGGAGACTGCTGCTCATGGTTCAATGTTGTCATTGCATCTGCCCTACTGCGTATGACTTTTCTCAGTCTTCTCCGGCAAACTACCCGGCGTGCATTTTAACAGAAAGGGTACTCGGGTGTTCTCCGGAGGTTACCCCAGTCTTACCCTGGTCCCGACCAGGGTAAGAATTCTTCAGAATTCTCTGGATGTTCGCCGGAGATTGTCCTGTGTCGAGCAACTTTAGTAGACAATGGTAACTTGTTTGCCGGAGGTTCTCCAGTGGCTACTTCGCAATTTTTTTCTCGTTTAAGATGGGGCATAAGTCGATCAACTGCCTTCTAGCGCTGAATACGGTTTGCTTGGCTTAAGCCAGGGTAATAATCGGGCACTTTGGGTAGTAATTCATACTAGAGAAGCACTATATGAAAGCAGATTACTATCATTATTACTATTATTACGTTATTACGATATCACTGCCACTAGAGTAATGCCATTCCTCTTAACCATAATCTACGTATACCCATATTTATTGCCTGTTTTACAAAGTGATACCCTGCAAAGCATATCCACATAATCCTGGAGATGTAGAAAGGTTTCATGGCATGCATTCATACACGTGAGGGCAAACTTAAAGGTCTGTCATTTCACAACCTGTACTTTCAAAGGCCTGCATTTTCCACACAATTTGCATGGTCCTTCTCTGTGGGTGGGTGACTATAATACATTATTTGTTCAAGAATGAACAAATGGGGCATTAAGTGTCCAATCATAGTGAACAGAACCAGGAATCAAAATACTTGGTGTGACTTTCTCTTTTTTCATCAGATCATGAAACTTTTCTTACTCCTACCCCCAGAATGTGGGTGAAAAATGGAAACAGATCCTCAAAATTCAAGAAAACCTCTACATGTACATGTAGGTGTAAACAAACAGTTAACACTTTGGGAAAATAGTAACAACAAAATTGAATCAAGTCCAAATTTAAACATCCATAAGCAGAAGAATGTCACTTTGTTAAACAAGATCATTACATTTCATCATTTAATATTCTTTTTATGATCTTTTCAATACTTAATTGGATTTTCACTGTTTTTAAAGAGTAATAATTGCTCAAATGCCACAAAACCTGCTACCCCTAAATTGACATCCTTCCACTTTATGATTCTGGGTTTATTTCAGTTAAAAACTTTTTATTATCATTATTTCTATTTGTTAAGTGTTAAATTAAATCTTTAGTACCTATTAGATATGAGCGAATTGTTTACAAACTATATATTTTTCTCAAATAGAAAGAAACCATCTTTGTGAGATTATCTAACCAAAGCACATCCCCCGACAACCAATTTTCATTAAATGAGTTCATGCTTATAGTACTCTTCCAACAATACAGACAAATATCATACTCATTCTATAGCCAAGGAGTCATTTTTGCGGTTGTGCAACTTCTGCTGATTTCAGATATCTCAACCCAAAATGTTGATGCTACACTCTATAAAGTGGTAGTAAATAACTGATGATCATTTATGCATATCTAGCCAATGCATATTATCATATAAAGTAAAGACATCTCTCAAATAGATAATTTCAGTCAAATACAAATGGGCCTGCTTCACACACCCTGCTATCATAGATGCAAATACATGAATACTACTACATGCAATAAACAAATAACATATTGAAAACTGCTTTGAAATTAATGCAAACTGGAAGTGCTTGTATATGCAGGGTGAATCTATTATTGGACAAACTTAATGTTATTTTGTGCAATACAGTACTTCACAATGATGATATGAGAAAGTTTGTGCTATAGGCCTCTTGAGAATTTGGGAAGAATTGAAGGGAAGTAGAGTTTGAAGTATCAAATGGATGTTAATTGAACCAGCATAGCATACATAGTTTTATTAATCCCAAACTGATTACATTTAGCTCCAAAGTCAGAGAAAACTTTATATAAAAAGTTGTGCAAACGTCTTTCATATTAGTCAGCTGACTCTGATAACTTTAATTTCCTCCCTACTCTGATAACTCTGCAAGAAAAATGCAATTATACCCTTCCTAAGAAAGAAATGATGAATCTGATGATAATTTGTCTTGATGAGGTACGTCCGGCTGCTGTCTTGCCTTGGTCACATCTTATCCTATGGGACCTCAGAGGGGTTTTCCCTGTGAGCTAACCTTGAGATTTGATAGTCTACATATATAGACTCACCTGTGATAAAACCCTATAATAAAATGGGTCTGCGATGGTGAGGCTACACAGCCTGGATGCCTACATCATATAGATTATAGCTAAATACATATCTAGTCTTAATAAGCAGACTGTATATCTATTTCCATCTAAATAAGCACAACTTGTGTTACATCAGCCTAAAAGCCACTAGTCGACACTATTGTACCAAGATACAAGTGCCTCCTCCTCCGCAGAAGTAAGTCATGAAGCGTGATACAAATGTTACCTTTTTCCACATAAAGGAAGCTGCTTAACCCACTTAGGAATCAGCTCACTAAATATAGAAACTAGAACACAGCACTCTGGTTCAGTCAGCTACATGAATGCGGTGCATTACTCAGTGGAGCATCCATGAGATAGGAAAGGCCTCCATCTGCTCCTAAGTTCTCTTTCCTGCACACTGTTTATTGTTAGGAGAATCATCCATCTCATCTATTTAATGTAGAACGTTATGAGCAGAATATGAGTGTTAATTCAGATATAAGTGTTCAATTTAAGATACTCACGCACACTCAGTCTCTTTTCAGCTTCATTCGATCTATATTCAATAATACTTGTATTTGTTGAGGTACTTGTCCAAATATAAATTCATCTTGGATGATAAATTTGGATAAGTTACATACTGTCTTCCAAATATAAAAATCCATTTAATATATATGACAGGCTCACTTTTTTCATTATTCATTGTGCCATTGTAATCATTATCTGTTTCTTCCCCTTGATCATCACTTGATAAATATGGGTTACTTATCATATTATTGGGTGACCTTATTTTGATTACAATATCAGCCTTCTGTTTGTATTGAGTGCACCCAATTGCTAGTCCTGGCCAATTTGCTAATCATTTTCAGCCATGAAAACACAAATGGCTGCATCATTAGATAAGGCCATGCACCTATAGCATATCAAATTATATCATGCTATTTTCAGACATAGCATCACTATATTATGCATACGGACCACATCATATGCACAGGTGATGGAACAATAAGTTCTTGTCAATACATATTGACAAACGTGAAGCCTTCCAACTCCAAGCTCTTCCCATGTTAGTCCACACCAGCCTGAACTATTGAATAGATACAGGCTGAATCCCCCCTCCTAATATTGAAGAATAGTGTCCCTTTAGCAAGCAGTAAATATCAGATTTGATAAATACAAATGACTAATAGCAGAAAATACAAATGAAGAACTTCCAACAGATATATGGACTAAAACTTACAGGGAATAAACTGTATTGGGAAGACAAAAAGCCCTCAAAAATGTTGACCATGATCAATCTTCTTGCCGATGGTCTTAAATTCATGTATTGTCCATTTTAGAAACTTGCTGAAAGTGATTTGCCCTCAAGTGATCCAAATTTGGAATAATTAGTGATTAACTTAAATAAAATTAAAATACTTGGGCCAAAAATTTTGAGGATTTGTGATTTCATCACTAATTACTCCAAATGTGGATCATTTGAGGGCAAATCACTCTGGCAAAGTTTCTAAAATGGACAATACATGAATTTAAGACCATTGGTAAGAAGATCACCAATTTGTAGGGGCTTTTTTCTTCCCAGCACAGTATATTCCCTTTATTAGTTTTGGGTTGTCTATGTAGTCTAATATTTGCAGATCCATTCTGTCAGAAATTAGCTTTGAAATGTTGGAGATTAATGCTGTACACATCAGTATTTCTTCATGGCTTCATGATAAGACTATGAAGGCACATGGAAGGTAGCATTGGTAATTCTTATTTCTTTAAAAATCCAGATTTCATTTGCATTTTGAAGCATATGAGCTTCAAAGGCTATCTACAATTTAAAACAGTCTTTTAGTATTTTATTAATTCTGTATCACTATTTAGCATCATATTTGTTTCTCCAAAGAAGCAAAGAAATATGTATCAAATCACAGAGATATAACAGAGAGTAATTCATTCCTACAGCTGTACAGTTCAGTACTATTTTGATGGAATATTGTTCATGAGTAATTTTTCTGATTATATTTTGTCTGCTACTACCCAACATTCTACATAAATTTGGGAATATTTTTTTCAAATTCAAAATTAATATTCACATATGATGAAAATGACTCTTTGTCAACCTTCTGAAACAGCTAATGAATTCAAAGGCAAAAAAGGTCTGAACATGTAATTTGTTTTCACTCATTTAAGTACAGAATATTGTATAATTTGATAACAAAAATTAGGTGTTAATCAATGATATTCCTGCTATGTATAATTCTGATTTCAAAATAATAACTCAATTTCTTCCTCCTCTCTCCTCTTTCTCTAAAGCACATTGATATTAAAAGTACCAAATTGTGTAATATAAAGAGAGGATTATCATTGTCATTATCTGAGGTATATCTGAGGAAGATTCCTTTCTTTGAGGGGGGGGGGGGTGAGGTCATGCACCCCCCCCCCCCCCCCTTATCCCGCCTCCTCCTGAATGAAGGGAATTTCTGCATATGTACACCTGTGTAGCCACTGTTTCCCTACAGAGGAAAAACCATGTGCATGTCCCTCTAGGATCGCTATTGGGGCAAGAGACCGCTTGGTACCTCCATGTAAATGTGCTCAAAGAGGGCAATAAAATTATGAATCAGGAAAGCTAAGATTTTCATGGAAGTTAGAAATAGCATGTGAGGGTAGACTTAAAGGCCATTTTTATATATAGAATAGAAATGAGTTCTTTCAAGAGTAGTCACAATCATCATTTCAAAGTTCTTTCTCCAGCATGCCCATGAACGACTATATCTTGGGGAAGTTTGATTAAATTTTTATCAATTTTTACTTACAAATGCATTTAAAAATAAACACTGTGGCTGTCATGAGCACTTGTTGAAATGAGATACTGAGTTATTGTAAAACCTTCATATTTTTCAAACAGAATAAATTAGGACAATTCTGAAATGTTTATAAGAATGCTCTTTGAAGGTGTGATTTGGTAACAGACCATGCACACTGCTAGGAGATCAAGTTAGATTGCAGAAAGCGTATTACCTCTCTCTCTCTTTCTCTTTTTCAAGTAGCAACCATAAAAGAAAAGAAAATGATAAGACACTTACACACTGAAAGTCAATCTTTGACAAACAGAGGCATGGACATACACATGAACTATGCAATGCGAGCATGCACTCAAGTACCCAGTCCCAACTTTACACCTTGTACAGATTAGCACTACAGATATCTTGTTAAATACCCATGGAGCCCCATTAGCAAACACACTGATTACACTTTCCTTCTTCTCAAGTAACCTCACTACCAGTGAACAAGCCTCCCAATTATCAAACAGGGGGTAAAAGCGAACCAGTCTCATTTACCAAATTAACCACTTAATGGAAACGGCTCCACAAAATTCAATTGGGAAGTTTCTTAACCAGTTACCACACCCTCAGAAGTCTAGTCTTGTTTTCTAAATTGTTTTTGTTTAAAGTCAATATCTTATTATGTGCTATCCAGTTAGCTCGCGTAATATGAATATCCGCTTTCTTTTGCCATGGAAGGAATTTAAGCTTAACAGACATAGGCACAAATTTCAAAAAGAAGAATATTGCATAGTGGATACGTGTACTACACTCCAGACATAATGTTTTACTTGAGAAGACAAAACATTTTTATAAAACTTGTACAGCCTATAATCTAAGTACATGAGCAGAAGAATCATGACCAATATAAGAACCATCCAGCCAAGTCATAATCAGTGTAGTGCACTTTCTATGAACAATTGAATATCTATAGCCCACTCCAGATGACATGACTGATTGATCGCAGGACAAGGTTGCTTGCTTTGATTTGATTTGGTTTATTCATGTAGGGAACCCTGGATCAGCCAATAAGTTCTTCTGAAAGGCTGTGATATTAAAAAAATATAACATACACATTCAGATTTTACAATATAAATCGATAAAAAAGATAAAAAACATATGAAAAGCAATTAATATATAAAAAAACATCTTAGGAAACTAAAATTGGACTTGTGTACAAAGGTGGCGTCACATTTAAAGTCGTAGGCCCTTACAACTGCAGAATCGTAGCAAAATTGTGTTGTTTGCGATGGCCTGAAGGTTTGAATGACATGCAACATGATTTGGTAAATGACAATCTTCAGAGTGAGATGAATAATTCTATCATGATCTTTTGACATCTCTTCAAAGACCACCACATACTTTCAATACTCAAGAGTTCATTCACATCTTTTGCATTATGAGTGAATCAAGTCATGCTGATGGCATCAATGCAGCTAAAAATAAAGCAAATCTGAGAAATAGCAACTAAGCATCCTGTGAAACCAAATCCAGACAGAATGTCGCTGTCCTCAAAGTCTTTGCACCATAAGAATAATCTCATACAACAAGACTCTCACATCCGATTCACAACCAACAGATACATTATCAATGCACAAAGAAGACAATGACACTTTGGCTGAAAACAGATGAATACTCTTGGGTATAAAGAAATCTAGCCTCCGTCTGATCCTTTCTGGTTAAGTTCTTTTAATCAACAAATTCCACAAATGAGTGATCTACGGATAATTTGATGAAATGGATGTTACACATGTATGTGTATTTTTCTTTTCCTGATTATTACAGTCTATATTAAATCACATATGTAATGTCACACTCTTATTTCATGTTCTTTTATATTTTATGTGAAAATGTGTAAATAAAAGTAAATCATTCAAATCTAGAAATAGTTGATGAAGATTTACTGGCCAAAAAGACAACACATCATTGTTTGCCAAATCATGTACATTTCTGTTCACACTAATTACTGCCCTGGTTTGCAATTTCAACCTGATTAAGAAGGCTCTATTGCCAGTGCAGTATGATCATGAGTGACATTTCCCTGTACAATACAATCTCGCCATCTCTAATTTCTGGTTCCCAAAAGATAATAAGCCAAAGAAACTTTGTATGTACCCAAGATCCTGATGACATTTTACAGCAAAATGAATCATGGGATTTTTTTTTGTCAAAAGTATCCTTCGCCTCAACAACCTCAAGTTAACCTTCTGTGAAAAAGGTTCTTTACCCCAACACATGCCACAGCTCTGTTACAGTACAACTGCTGAACCGCTCTCTTCCTCAATCACCCACACAAATTCAAGAAACAGTCCTATGGGGTTCATTTCAAGCAATGAATGTACATAACATGCTTGAATGAATGAGTAATCAGCCCAAACAGGTTGGATGCATTGTGCAGGATGAATGTCTGGAGGAAACAGGTTTCAAGTCTTATCGCCCAACCCACGGAGCCACAGAATCAGTATGCGTGAGAGCTGCACCCTATCTTTAGCATAAAATCCTGGCAAGATAGCAATTTGCCCTAAATCCGTCACAAGAAAACCAGAAGAAATATATGCACATGGGGAATGAAGGGGGAGGGGGATATGAGCCATGTTAACAACATGAATCTGGGTGATTCACGATGCCTCACATACATGTAGGTAGCCTTCCCCACAGGCTCTTAGTCACATCTTCTCAACACTCATCCCTAACACTGCATGCCCCATCCTAAGTAGGAGTCTGCAGAAACAGCTGTACCGTAAGTCTAATCTCACCTGGGGGAAACTCTACACAATGTATAACAGCTGAGATTGTGCTGATGTGTCCATTGACCTTGAGTTACTCCTAAGACATACCCACTTTACATCATAGACATATCAAAGCATTTTTGAAGCACCAGAACTTTTCACAAAGACAAGTGAACATTTTTTTGAGAAATCTGCTGTGGTGTCACAATCAGTGCTGACTAATTGCACATTCCAGGATATTCACACTGGAGTTGTTTCACATCTGCAGCAGATCTGGACCTCCTATTGTCCATTTCAACCCTCTCAGTGTCATTCATTGAGAGTCCCATGTCAAAATACTGTGTATTGCCTGTGGGACTGGGAGTGTTAACCTGCAGCAGCATTTTTATTATCTCCCACAGACCCTTTCACATTAAGAGGTACAGATTAGGGCTTTGGTATGAACAGGGTATATGGCGGTAGAGCATTCCTTACAGCTTCATCAGGTTTTCCAGCCTAGGTAAATTCCAGGAAGCACAATTTGCAATAAACCTGTCTGACATGTCACATGGAAAGAGGGCTACGGTTAATTTTTTTCATGTGAAAGGGGTGCAAGGAAGCTCTATCAGGTCCTGACATTACCCCTAAGTGACAAATCCAAGTGGAGTGAGCTCAAGGAAGCGTTCTGTGTGATAAACCTGTCTGACAGAGTAACGTCTCCTTGGCGGCGCAGAAGGAAGGAAGTTCCACAAAAGTGATAGGTTCTTCCTCTGCTACTTCCTCTTGCTGCATCTAATCTTGTTTTCCCTCCTTCCTCTTTCTCTAGCACTCATTCCATCCTCCCTGCACCTCCCGACCTTTCCCCAGTCTCCAGTTGCAAGAAGCAAAGTCATCATAAGCAGTAGGGTGGTCACCAGAAAATGAGTTGGCTCAAAAGGGCAGAATGTCACTTTTTGTCAGATATCTGTGCTGGATGCGGAATGCATAGCTCAAAGAAAGCAAAAACAATACAAATAATAAGACTGATGGTGCAGTAAATTAATGTGTGGCCTACAATCACTTTTTGAACCCTACACATGTTTTTTTTTTGCCTTAAAACTGGGGAACACCTTGATTAGCTGGCTGGTTCACTTAATATTTATCCTGATGACCACTATGACAGCATTTATCTTAAACCCAGAACTGGCCTTTAAAAACATGTTAAATTGAAACCATAGATCTTTTGATTCAAAATGCCAGTCATAGAATTAAACGGTTTTAGAATGACTGCAATGCACAAACAGACTTCATCTACAATGATGAAGTTAAAGGAAATGTTTATGTTAACATGCACGAGTGTTACTCTTCAAACATGTCCTTTACCAATGAAAGTGACCCCAACTAATGCAGATTGCTGTGGTACTTTTGAACATGTGCATGAGAAGGAAATAATGACCTGTATGTGTGTATTACAACACCGGCACACTTCAATCACTTGTCTTTCCATAGTCTGTATACATGTTCTTAACTACCACAACATTTTCTTGAAGGGTAGATAGATTCATTCTCACCCTAATTTTCCTGATATTGCCTGTAATTTGAGGGCTCGTAATTGCTTTGAAATAACCACTGTGCTATCATTTACAGCCGATAAGCCGGAACTTTTGCCAGTGTATAATGGAATGAGCCAGGCTGATTGGCAAGTAGCCTTGACTTAATGTGTGAGTGATCTCGTCCGTCCTACCACTGAAGCCCTGGGTAGGAAGCCACCTGTTAACTCATTATGGGGCGGTTGTGGGTGGGGGGAAGGGGGGGGGGGGGTCTGAGTAGTGTGGACTCTGTCCTCCTGTGGGTGCTCTGTTCACTATGCAATGGGTGAATGTGAATGTGTGTGTGTGTATGTGTATAAGTTTGTGTGGACGGGGGGGGGGGGGGGGGGGTGGGGGTGGGGGGAGCTTGGGGAAGGGGAGAGTTATAGTAATGTGTAAAATGAGAGCACTATGAAGTTGAAGGTACAGGGGGCAGGGAAAGATGTGTGTGTGTGTGTGTGTGTGTGTGTGTGTGTGTGTGTGTGTGTGTGTGTGTGTGTGTGTGTGTGTGTGTGTGTGTGTGTGTGTGTGTGTGTGTGTGTATGCATGGGGGGGGGGAGGGGGATGGGGGAATAAGGAAGAGGGGAGATACATTTCAATGTGTAATTATGAAAGCATTAGGTTGGAGAGGGGCAGGGCTGAAGGGAAGGCTCTCACACTTTCCTGGAAGCACATGGAGAATATAACCAAATCCCCCCTCCCTTCCAAGTTTGTTGACCTTGCGGAGAACTAATTCAATCACTAGTTTGTGGTTGTTATGAAGAGGCGTAGGGTACGTGTTTAGGTGGCTGTCGGAACCTTTGCCCATTAGCTGTAGCAAAATGAATCATACCATTCCAGTAGTTGAGGCGTCCTCCATCCCTGCCTCTATCAGACAAGATAGGTTGTGGTTAGTGATGTCTATTCCCACCAAGATCATTCCATAATCGGGTGTCAAAGCACTATTTAATGTCAATAAAACTATTCTGGGAACAAAAACCCAAGAGTGAGGAAATGACACTAATACATAATACTGCAGACAGATTTTGCTCACTGCAAGTCCCAAGCTTCCTGTAGAAGGAACTTATATGACCCTCAAGACCATTGGAGTGTCCAAAGCCATAAGAGTGGAAGTTATAGCTCCATTTTAAGACTTAGAGTGTGAATAATGCAGCAAGTTGGCATCGTGTAGGGTGGAGGTGCCATGCGACAGTGGTTTAGCCTCCTGACTTCATCATAGTGGCTGCAGATTTAAACCCTCCACACAGCAATTGTGTACCATTCATGCATGTAAATGGGTACCTGCCTACTGCCAAAAGGTAGATGACTTTGTGAACAAGCTTCATCCAGTTTTAGTATACTATATACGCCATGTATTTCGCAAGTCTAATTTTTTGCGAATCAGGACTTCTCAAAAATTTTGCAAGTGGTTATATTCGCGATCGTGGAGTAATAGTACTATTAGAACATGTGCTCATGCACATCGTATTCATCTTTTTGTGTGATGTTAAATTCGCGAATAGCACCCGACTCACGAAATTCACGCTAATAAAAACCCTGTGAAATATATGGCGTATACAGTAATTGCATGGTGGCAAAGTAATGAAGAATGCCTTGGAAGTGTATGACTGATCTTGTATCCTGTGACCAGAGCTCATAGGCATAACCTCTTGTAAGTCAGTCTATAGATGGTTATTGGACAGATACCATTAAACCAAAGTACAGTCAAACCTGTCTGTTCACACCTCAAGGAAAATGGAATGGTGGCCTTTTCAGGTAGGTATAATTTCATGCAAATTGCTCTGAAAGGATTTAAGTTGAGTTGTCTTAATGAATTGGTGGTCTTTACAGACAGGTAGTATTTAGAGAAAGGTGATCTTTCAGACAGTGGTCTTTGTAGACAGGTGTGAAATTCATGTATTGTCCATTTTAGAAACTTGCTGCAAGTTATTTGCCCTCAAATGATCCACATTTGGAGTAATTAGTGATTGATTAACAAATCCTCAAATTGTTAGGCCCGAACATTTTAATTTAAATTAATCTAATCACTAATTTCCCCAAATGTGACCTGTCACCACAAAACGACCAATAAGTCGGATTTTTTGGTTTTTGTTTTTTTGATGCAGCTTTGAAGCCTATACTCTAAGCTTTAAAATGGTATATAACTCAACTTGTATGGACTAAGTTAACCCTTTCAAATTACAGAGAGAATGTGAAGGTGTCAGACGCACTAATCGTTTGGATAACAGAGATTACAGGCTCTAAAGAAAGGGGTTCATTCAAGAGTGCTGAACCGTGCGCCATTGTCCTTGGCACAAAAAGGTGCAATTAAAACCCCATAGCAACCACTATGAAGGAACAATCGATTTGAGCTGAAACTTGGTCCAATTTTTAACAAGGTATCAATCATCACTACTACAAAGCTTCAATGTCTAATGCTGAATATTCTTTAAGTTATGCTCAGTTGTCTGAGAGCTTGATTATGATAAGGACAATCTCTGCAAAGTGACATTTTTTTCAATGTCAAAGTTATCATTTTATAACCAAGAAAAAACATATTTCTATTTATCATTTTAATCTCAAATTTTGACAGATGGAAGATCAAGAGTTGTACTTTCAGAAAATACCAAAGGCCCAAAATCGACTTTTCCATCCCAACCAAGCTATTTTTAGGATTACAGCTGTTTACGTGGAAACTCCCATTGCGACTTATTGGTCGTTTTGTGGTGACAGGTCACAAATGTGGATCATTTGAGGGCAAATAACTTTCAGCAAGTTTCTAAATGGACAATGCATGAATTTATGACCATTGGCGAGAAGATTGCTCATGATCACCCTTTGAAGACTTTTTAGTCTTCCCAGTACAGTATATGCCCTTTAAAGGTGAAGGATAACAAGCTCATACCAGGATGCAGACAGGGTGCGACTAGACATCAGGAACAAGAAGCCAGGAAGAGGGCAGTGCAGGCCAGAGTGACATGCAGGCAAAAAGGGGTGAAGGGAGTTCCATGGGAGTGCTTGGTCTCATGGGACAGCTTAGTCCAAAATCAATCACATGGCACCCAGTCTAGAAGATTATCCTAGCTGTAGGATACTCACAAGCAATTAAAGTAACAGTACACAGCAATTTTCTTCTTTCCACACATTTTGCATTGAATCCAAAACAGTTGCAATCAATACTTGCCTTTCAAATCAAACACATCATATTATGCAATGGAATTCCGATTAATGGCAAACTTACATCTAATTGTAGGAGTTGTCTGTAATTTGGAGACTTACGATTAAACATAACTTTTTATGCAAGACAACCCAGATAGAATCAAAGGGTGATGTTTTTGTTAGCAACTTTACTGGAAATTCCTACATGTAGCAAAAAAGAACCAATCAGTGTGTTGCAAACTTGAAGATATACATAGTGTGTGTAGAGAGGGGATGGGTGGGGTTCACGGGGTGGGGATGGTACAGTACAGGTTAGTTAAACATTCAATATGAAACTCAAAGTTCACATAAGAGTGTTCATTTAATCTGTAAGCTGCACACTCAGGCCACCTCCTGCACTTACTTAGATCTCATTAACAACACTAATGGCTCTTATCATGAAGTGAGAATGTCAAATCAGGTTCAACGGTTTACTCGGGTACATGACCACACAGTCACTACTATAAATTTAAGTCCATAATCTAGGCAATCCACTACTAACAATGCATTCTGTATAATCCAAAAAACAGCAGTGTAATCTTATTTCATTTCACCCCTAGATTTGTCAAGTGTTTGCATTCTTCTGATTCTGATTATTGAGTCATTGTCACTATTTCGTCATTACTCTCACAAACACAATCTTTCTTTCATGGACATGTTCCAAGAGGAGAACTTCAAGATTTCACAAAACAGAAAACTATTTGACATCGCTTTTTCCTTTCCATATTCCTGACATATATTCACTTAGGTACACAATAACTCACAGTGCGATTTCAAATAATTTTTTCTAAAAGAACATGAGTGAATGGTTCAAGATTCTTGAACATTCTGTAGAAGAAGTGACACATGGGTAGAAAGAGGCAAGCAAGGAATCACTGCCCTCACCTGGAAATCCCCCCCCCCCTGATGTCGCATAAAACCTCTCAGTGATCTCTTCCTTCTTGTGAGCTGTCCACGGGGGAGCCCTTCACCCTATATCTATTGTCCTGGGCCCCATCGCACTACACCTCCAACCCACAACCAATCATTTCCTTCTTTCCAACTGCCGCTCATTGCCCCTAATCACTTAATTAATTGTCCATAATTAAGGCTGGCAGATGAGCTAAAACAGAAAGCTGCTACTTGTAGTATGCCTGCTTTAATTCTACTTAAATCAGATCTACTCGATCTCTCAATTGCATGACAGTGTTAAAGGCATCTTCCTGAGCATGCATATGTGTGTGTGTGTGTGTGTGTGTGTGTGTGTGTGTGTGTGCGTGTGCGTGTGTGTGTATGTGTGTGTGTACATGTATATGTGTGTTTGTGTTTGTTTTGTATACATGTGTGTGTGAATATTAAGTCTCAGGACTGAAATCAGCATTCCTGGACAAAATTCAAATCTACAATTCTAACCTAATCATCTAATTCTACAAGTGATTGTCATATACGACAAAAAATATGTGTTTTTCATTGAACAGCTCCACATGAATGCCGATTTAAAGAATCAAGTAGCCTGTTGTCTTGTGCTTGTGGATTTACACTGTCATCATTATCAATAATTTGTTTTGAACATGAAATTAATAAGTTCATAAACATCAATTCAAAACTTCTAGCCATAACGGCTGGCTCACAATATTGCAATCCATATTTCATGCAATTGCCAGCAGTCATGTCTATAAATGAGAATATTTCTCCACTGAACAGTTTGAGATTCCTAGCTTCTCCAATGAATTGAAACGGTCTAGTACAAATGATGGGCATGGAAGATTATTTTGTACATCAAAGGCACGGAAAAGAAATTTGACATGCTACATTAAAATTCTTAAGACAAATTGTAAGTACTTTCATTTCTGGTAGGTATTCAAATAATTCAATACTTTACTATTTCACCTTGAAAGGTCAGCATAAATTAGGTCAATGTAGGCCATCTACTGTTGGATGGATCCACTTTGCCTGTTGATTTCTAACAGTACGACATTTTCTCAGTTAGAAAACATACTAATGACACACACCATGAACATTAATATTTTCAGAACATTTATAAAGAAAAGATTGAGTATACTTAAAATCATCAAACTGCATGGGTATAAAATCCAAACAAATCTACTTTGATTACATTATGGACATGAAGTAAAGGCGCAAAGCCGGAGGAAATATGGCCTTACAAGTAATATCAAGAAAAGGTTACAAAACTTCAACAGGTGTGGAAGTACAGAGTCATGGTTCTCCCTATTTTAGATATAAGATATATAACAATCCTCCCACATAATTTACACAACATAAGTTATCAGCTACTGGATCAAAACCCTAGACTGCCACCATGGAAATGAGCTATGTGGGACTGAAGGGAAACGTCTCTCACATCTCAACCATGAATGTACAGATTTTGCAGCTGGCTGTCTTCCAAATCTGTCATATGCGGCGGATTTACTTGGGCAATGTGCAACAAATATAGCGGAGCGGGAAGTACATATTGGCTGCATTTAGCCAACTTAACACTTACCCTCTTCTCATGAATGGCAGAAATCATGATTGCACAATCATTTAACATGAAGAGCAATCAACTTGTTTTATCTAATCACTGGGTGTATTATAAATACATAAATGTAAATTCAATTCTGATATGCCAAATCTATGAAAATAATACATGTGTGTAGCAATTTAGATTATTTTTAAAAAGCATTTTGGTGCACAATTTATATAACTCAGTTTTTGTTGCCAATGCCGCCTAACAATCTACAAATTAAGAATTACATCACAATCTTCTGTCTCTGATAACAAATATAATCAGTGTAGCTTTTTATGTAACACACAGTTTCAATAAATTAGATTGACCAGAGTAGTGTTTTAAGTCCTGACTCTAAAGCTGACACTGTGAACGTTTGTGTGACTCTGTGAGGAGCTTGGTGCATCATGGCAATTGTCCAAGATAAAGCTACCCTGACAGTGAACCATGATGATCAACATGACAAGCACAATGTGTTGGTGCTCCAATTTCAGGTACCCGCACCTTGCCGTTCCCTCCCTACACCAGGAATCATCAAACTAATTAAACTCAACACAAAATAGACCACTCTCTGGCTTACCGCAGGAGAGTTATGAAAATACTTAGAGAGTAATGAATGCTGAACTGGGGCTCGCAAGGACATATCAGATTGCTATCAACCCTGTGAATACTTTAGGTCCATTTACACTACCTGGCAGCAAAAAAGGGCAATATTTCTATAGAAAAAACAGCAAAAAGTGAACGTTGCTATGCAACTACCCCTTAATACAGCCTCCAGAGTGTGATTTTTATATAAACTTTTATTAAACATCGCAGCTCTTGCATGGCCATTTCAAATTGTCATACATTAAATATAATGTGAAGTCAGAATGTGCCATCCTTTGTATCATTTGGATCATCTTGCTTGCATTCCACAAGGCTATTCTCAAACTGCTCATCAGAAAGTGTTCGATTTTTCAGAAAATGTATAATGTGACAATTTATTTAATAAGTCTATGATGTCACGTCTATAAGTAACTCATGCTTTGTGAAACACAGACTTCATTTGCACATCAAAGAATCAAGCCACAGCCTTAAAATGATACACACTCCTCAAATAAAGAAATTTGACGGAGATCACACACCTCCAGTCTAAGTGGGCTCAATCTCAGAATGCCACTGACTTCCATGTGGACCTTAATTCACCTCAGCTAGGAGCTGCATGTAGGAATGAAAGGAGGAACACTCTCATATACCTTCGGTCTTAATAACTTGTCATTTCCCATTGCACAAGGCGCTCTCCAGTAATTAGTGTGATATGCTAGTGGTATTTGGGCAACATGCGATAAACATACCACACACTCAAATTCTCAGAAGAACCCTTACTCAGCAAGTGATCACTTATAGCAGCACAGCTGAAACTTGGATAGCAACTTATACACAATTAGCTAAAGATAGAGGTGGGAGAGAGGCTATGAAGGTGTGCTTATCACTCCATGTGCCCCTAGTGGGTTTTTTTTTCACATCAGGTAATAAAATCCCATGAAGCAACATGCTATCTGCCACATGAAGAGTTAAAATACATACCTTCAGTAAACAGAGAAGAAGAATAAAAAAAAGTACAAATGAAGAATTAAAATACTTTAAATTCATCTTCTCATATATATGTCATTTGTTTAATTCTTAACATGTGATAGTTAATTTCTTTTAAAAGCATGGTGCTCCCTAGCAACAGAATTTATACAGATATAACATATGCTAATCTAATTACACAAACAGGGGTTAACAGGATGTAGAAATTGAAGTATAAATAACTTCAGCACGTATCACCCACAAAATATCAAATCACAGCTTTCAATTTGAAATTTTTCTCTACAAAACACAGGATACTAAAAATATTGATGCACGTACAACATAGGGTAAAGAGGGTAAAAATATGGTAAAGAGTAATTAAATCTTTTATGGGGAATTAGTCCTGAAAAGCTTGATACCCTCATTTTCTGAGCAGATCTTTTTAGAAGAGTTCATTTTCAAGACTAAAGCCCCTTCTTAATAGACCTTGCCGCGACATTGCCGCGACAATGTCGCGGCAATGTCGGGGGAGGAAACACAGGGTAAATTCCGCACCGAAGGTCGGGGGAGAACTCTCGGGACTGTCTTAACAGACACACGCTGAAAACACTGCCACAGTAGGTTTCCAAAGCGACCTACGTGTCTAGCCGGTCGCGCGCGAGATTCAACCCAGGCCCAAACGCGGGAAATACGACACTGTGTTACAGTGACTGCATTGCGCATGCGTCCTTCCAGCGTACAGGGAAAAACTTACCCCAAGAGCATCTTAACAGGAGGATTGCCACGACAATGTCGCGACCTTGCCGCGGTTGCACTCCATGTGGACCATCTTAATAGGCAGGGTAAAAAAAAATTACCCGGACGTAGCGGTAATTCAGTTTTCAGAAGGTCTCTTAAGACGGGGCTTAAAAGTGGTGAATGAAACTGAGCTTGAGCTTTGACAATAAATATGTATATATCTAATAACAATAATAATGGCATTTATTAAAACAATTGTCACTGCAGCTCGAGAGCTGAATTACAAACAGTCATACGATTTAAAAAATGATGGTGCACCTACATAAAATTCACTCAAATTGAAAGATACATGTATACATGTTTACCTCAAGACTGGTAACAAGAAAGGGAAAAACAAAGATGGGAAAGTGATGCACAGCATTCAGACAAGAAAGACAATGAATACAAGATATACCGGTAAAAAAACTAGCATATTACAGCATATTAAGATATCAAAGACGTAATCCCTTTGGAGTAGTCTTCAGATTATGATCTTTCTTTTTACACCGTTAAAATTGCAATCACACTTTGAGTAAAGTGAAAAGACCATGTATGATGCACTGCCATGTCTTCTCTATTAGGGAATCTTTTGGGGAAATATCTGTTCTTAATTAATCTAATAACATATTTGAGCACACGTAAAGCAAATTTGGGAGTTGCACAAGGTTTGACTAGTCTTCCTGACAGTGCCAGACCCCCCCCCCTCTCCAGAGCTGACCTCTTGTCAATGTCTTCAGACCATCAATCATTTGTCTCTCTGAGCAGCTCCGCACGAAACAATAGCCAGAGTAAATCTGATTATCCCGAACACCGTCTCCACCTTCCTGTTCCGATGAATGGTGAACTTCTGTAGTGTGACTCACACTTGGTGAGAGTTTAGCATTATGTATTTAATGTATAACTTACTGTGACATTGTTAAGAGAACAAGGGGGGGGGGGTATTTCGAAAATCCACAGAGATAAAATTTTTATCTCCCCGAAGATACAATGTCCTTAAAATATCTAATCTTTGGTATTCCGAAAAATATTTAAGGAAGATTTTAACCAATATTAATGAGCGCATGCCTTGCGCTCCTGTCCCAGAGGCAGCCAGTAATAAACGTCCTTTCATGTCTTTTGCATACATTAACACCATCAAATTGATGGTGTGATGTCATGAAACTGAAAAGGGACATTGCGCATCAAAGTCTATCAGCGCGCCTTATTACATTTGATGCGCACATGTGCAAGCATTTGAATGCCCAAATTATTTTTGCACGTAATGCTATGGGCCTAGGCGCGTACGTCTGGAGATAAAATTGCTTGGGAGCAGTTTTATCTTTCATCCTAACTTTTTTTCCTAAGTGCGTTTCAGAATACCGATTTAGCTCATTTGCATAAAATTTTTATCTCGGAGGCTCATTTACATAAAAATTTTATCTCTGGCTCATTTGAATAAAAATTTTATCTTTTATTGTAAGTTGGCTTTTCGGAATACCAAAAGATAAAATTTTTCCTATGTCCCTGAGATACAATAAAATTTTTCCTCAGTTCGTTTTCGGAATACCGCCCCAGGTATCATGTAAGCCATTGGTGCAAGAGGGAGCCTCACACAATATGCATAAGCCTATTTTGTTTAAAGTCATATCTTGTGAACGGAGCCCTTGATTTGGTGAGAGGCTGATATAATATCTGATGCACTGTCAATCATAATCACTTGAAAACTCATCTTTAAAGTGCTTTATTTCCATAAATTGATCAGGAAAAAACTAAGGGATCTATTGCCAATCCCCCAAAGGCATTTACAACTCACATGCCACCCCACCCCTCTTCTTCACAGAATCACTCATGAATGAATATCTTGTCACTTTATTTTACATTCCTGAAGATATTCCAGTAATATTTAGACAGCAAACCAAGAAATTATGGTTACATGACTGAATTCTACTCTGGAGGGCGTTTCATGAAAGTTGTCAGCACTGACAAGTTGTCTTTTTCTGACAGCTACCATAGTAACAGTCAGAGGCTAGTGACTCTCAGCCAATAAAAACTGAGGATTTCATTGAAATTGTCTGCACTGACTATTTAGTCAGTGCTGACAACTTTCATGAAACGCCCTACTGACAGTCAGGCTTGTTTTGTTCATGTGTGATCATTCAAGACAAATATTTGTGTCATTGCTTGAAATGTGGGATGTATCTCTGTGTACAATCAATCATAACAATCCAAGCAAGCATTTGTTTTGAGAGCTGAGCCAAATCTAATCGCTGCTTACGTATCTCTCCATTGCCTTTAACAAAATAAAGACAGTTAAGTGCGTCATAGAGACAAAGTCATATCCCCTGTGCTGTACACTTTCAGACATGTAGCAAGTTCTAAGATGTTATCACAAAGATAATGAAGACAATTTCATCCCCCCCCCCCCCCAATATAAAATCAAAAGAAAAGAATGAAATAGACTGACATCAATCAACAACTCCTTGGCAGTGAGCCGCCGTGAAGACATGGCAAGATGAAAATTCAGGGCATTTCCTGAACGGTGCGATGCTTATCACGCGTGTACATGCACAGGCTGAGAAACAGGATCGTACATGGGGGCAATGGCCACACAAGCACAGCTAAGGGTGGGTTAGGAAGGGGACATTGGGAGGGGGGCAGAGCTGCCAGCCAATACAGAGACGAGTGGGGCCCTAAAAATATTTGATATCATATTGTTGATATGATTATCAAATAGAAGATTTGTTAATCCGTTCATGTCACATTTACACATATCATGTCAGCTTTTTGTTTTACTTCATAACTAGAAACTTTGTTGCCTGAGACTTTTTTCTATAGAGGCAAAATAATGCAACCAATCAGAAAGTAGCTTACTGGCTCACTCAAACATTCCTGACAACGGTCATGATTTTTACAAGGGCTCTAATTGGACAATTCATTTCCAGGCAGATCATAACAATGATTAGTAGTTATCATATTTAAGAAACATTTATTGATATAGGATAAACTGACAGGGTGGGTGAATATTAAAGGAGTGATGGAAGGAAAAGGAGAATAAGATGAGGGAGGAAGACAAAGCAAAGAAGACATAAGGATATGAAACAATGGAGAGAAGAGAGTAGAGAGTACGGAAAAGAGGGAGGGAAGGAAGAGTAAGGGAATGAAGGCGAGATATACATATATATATATATAGAGAGAGAGAGAGAGAGAGAGAGAGAGAGAGAGAGAGAGAGAGAAAGAGAGAGCGCGCATTAGAAAGGCAGACACAAAAAACACAGAGAGGGAGAGATATAAAGAGTAACAACAACACAGATATAGGGAGCAAACATAAAGGGTTTGGGATATGGAGATGCCGGGAAGAGGGAGCTAGTTTTTGAAAGAGAGAGACAGAGCAAGATGGGGAGAGACACAAACAGAGACAGAGAGACTGTGTGTGCTGTTGAGGTTAAGGACCTTTGCTGGGTAGATGTGTGTGACCTAACTTCTCACTCATTGACTGTCACCCTAATTAAAGACAGGGTGTCAAAAACTAAAATGTTGTAAAGACCACAGAAAATGGAGGAAGATACTCTATCAGAACTTCCTCAAAATAGAACTGGAAACTAACTTTAATTGACATTATAGTGATCGATGGATTTTAAGGAGGTTTTGGGCTGGTCGTTCAAAACCTACAGCTTAGATACCGCAGACCACTGTGCGCTATGCTCCATTCAGACCTAAGCGGACCATAGTCTTTTCATCTCTTCATTGAACATTGGTTGTTTCATAAATGTTACTCATTTTTACTTTTCTCAAAGGTAGGGTCACACTAAGTAGGGTCGAATTACACCATAGAGTCACAAAACACCAAAGGGTCGCAAAACACCAAAGGGTCACATAACACCATAGGGTCACATAACACCATATGGTCACATAACGCCACATGGTCACATAACACCATACAGTCACATAACGCCACATGGTCACATAACACTATAGGGTCACATAACACCATACGGTCACATAACGCCACATGGTCACATAACACTATAGGGTCACATAACACCATATGGTCACATAACGCCATAGGGTCACATAACGCCACATGGTCACATAACACTATAGGGTCACATAACACCATAGGTCACATGACACCACAGGGTCACATCTACACAGCTTTAGAAATAAACACATGGACCATCATTTTGCCCGGTACTCAATGAGTAAACAGTGAAATATTCAGAAATCTAGCAGGAAAAATCCAGCATGAACCAGTTTAATACTATCTTGAGTATCTTCACCATAGAGCTAGAAGCTACTTGTACCAGCGAGTATCCCATTCCATTCCTCGACTGGAAATAAACATAATTCCCATCAGGATGTGACGTCAAGATTTAGCCTGATCAGCTAATCTCCTGCTCTATGGATCTCTGAAGGGGTGCAAGAAATCCCCCCTCACACCGCTGCAGCTTTGGTGACAGAGTGCTAAATCTCGGTTCCGTCTATAATGTGTGGTGTCATCAGCCTCTAATCTAGACATGGCGACCAAGAAAATATTTAGAGTCAATGACCTCCAACTTGGCTAGGCACATCAGACATGGCAAGAAAAGAGATATGGAAAGAGATGCATTTTCCCTGAAAATTGAATATTAACATACAGTAGATCTGATTTAATCAAGATTCATGGTTAAAACTGTAATCCTTTCATGATCGGCATATAAATCTGATAACTGTGCATAGCTGTAAGGTAAGAGAATATTAGAATGATACATTCAGTGAAAAGGAGTGGAGACCTGCAAGTCTTCCTTGAACTTATTGATGTTTTCCCCAGAATATCAAAAAAAAAATTATACTTACCAGAGGAAAAGTTAAAAGATTAATATCTCTCACGAATAACATCTGAAGAGGCCTTCGTGATGTGTTCCTTTTAGGGTGACATTTCACGGACTTGCATCATAACAATAGAAGTTTGATCTCCGTATTCAAAGAAAACCAACAGTAACTTGTACAGAGTACAAGAACTAAATCCGGTCCCCTGGCCCCACTTCTTGTTCCTGCACAGATTGGCCTCATAACTCATACAATGACCTCACCCTCAGAAGCAGATGGCTGGTGCAACAAGCTCTTGCATGACGGAGAGAAGGCCTGCAATAGTCTACAGCAAAAGCATCTTCTAAGAAAACTCAGGGATCAAAAATTTGATTTAAATGTTGGGGTGGAAGATGTTCATACAAAGCTTCTATAGGCAAGTTTGTAATTCTCTCTCCCATCCTTACATTTTTAAGGTCTTTGCAACATAACTATGCAACAAATCTTCAAAGAAATCCAATTTGGTTGTATGCAAATATTAATGGGTACTGACCCCCACTACCTCTATTCCTGGTAGCCCCAAATATTCTTCTTTTAGGCTGCAATCACTGGTCTTAAATTTTGTAGAGAGAGGGTTAACATATTAAACTATAGTTTTTTAATGCTTAAATCAAAGGCTACGAAGTTATTAAAAAATATTTTTCCAGTAAAATAATTAGGGTTGTCACTAGAAAGTTATATGACAAATGGGGGCAAAATGGCCTTCTTTTAGAAAACATTTACGTGTACATGCATCCAACGTACACATGGTGTCTCAAAAGTGAAAAAATAAAGATAAGACTTACACTGTTTCCATGCTTTGTTTTGTATGCAAGTGCATCCTATGATATTTCTACACCACAATCAAGCTAGTCATTGCATCACTTTTTATCATAATAATAATACCAAGTGTGATGACATTTGGTTGAATACTTCTTGAGTTATCACTTAAAAAAGAGTTTGGACAGATGGGAAAGATGGAACATGAAGGCGAATATTAAGGACAACGACAACAAAAAATGGCAGAGGCCAATTCCATGCACAGGCATAATGGAATAAATTTTGTAATGGTTACATCACATACGTTAATAATTCTATGTAAATCAATCTTGCCTGAAAAGAGCACTCCTCAACAATTCAGGGAAAAGGCTTTGCCCCTGCATTACAGGCATAGCCTTGCCTCCAGGCATTTGGGCACGATTAATTCCAACTTAAACATTAGAATCTGTAATTCACAAGACTAATCACCCTCTCATGCTGCAATTGTCTCCCTCCCTCCATCAACGAGACAGAGAAATTGAGAGTGATTAGCCTACTGCAATCAGACTCATTTAGTTTAAATTGGAATGAAAATGCCCTATAGCTTGGATGCCAGGCTAGTGTAGGCAAGGTTATACATAGTGGACTAGAACTTAGTGTCCATCCTTGAGAACTTTCTGGAAAGGAGATGGAACAGAAGCCATGGAGACCAGTAATGAGACATATCGCCACCTGAGCCTGTGTAATCATCAGCTACTAGGTGTGCCTTCATCAGAACCATGTTGTAAATACCCCTGGCCAATCAAACCTTTGAGGAAAATAACCCAAGTTGCTGCATAAAGGCCACAAACTGGTCATTCCGTATCGCAAAGGAGAGAGTTACCAAGGAGATGAGCAAGAACAAATAGGGCTTGCCTCTTCATTAACAGAAAGCCATCTGGGGACCGATAAATTTAGCCATATTTTGTCTGACTTTTCCTGAATAATGGCCAAGTTTGGCAAGAAAAATAAAATGAAAATAAAAATGACAGCCATCAAAAACCTTTTTCGTGATCAATAGCTGTAGTTTGTCGCATACATCTGACTGTTAATTGTCTATCTACAGCCATACATATCCCTTTCAAAAGACCAGTTTAAACAATATCTTGTTACAAGTATGACAGCTAGAGACTTCAGCCATCAAAAACCCTTTTCTTGATCAATGCCTGTAGTTTGTTGCATATATCTGACTTGTACTGATAAAAAGACTTCTTCAAACTTCTGACAGCCTTACAAAAAGGTAAATGATCTCTTCTAGCACCTCACTAGGGTTGAATTCATTTCAAAATTTCAGACACTAACACCTTAGTGTCCTATATTTCTACAGTTTTCTACATTTAGACCATAGGGTCAAATCTATTTTACAGTCTTAAACATATAAGGTCATACCTAATTCTACAGTTTTAAAAACTAAAACCATAGGGTCATACCTATTCTACAATTTTAGAAACTAAGACCATAGGGTCATATTTATTCAACAGTTTAAAACACTAACACCATTTGGTATAACTACTCTAGTCTAAAACATAAACACCATTCAGACTTCACCATAGAATCAATATACCTTCCACAAATACAAGTTGAGTACATGAGGAAGCCACATATGGAGACTCCAGGCAGCATACATTCTGAATGCCTAAATTCTGGATCACTTCCTGTAAGTTTGTGGCATACATCCAGACTCTACTAAAAAAAGACACTTACAAGCTGTGAAAAATCTCAAGAGAAGTGAAACTCTTCCTCAGCTTCTTTTGGTATGGTTCATATTAAACAGGGAGTTTCAGCGGTGAATTTATGAAACGTGTGTGTTCACACTATAAGGTCTACAACATACAGGATGGAAACTTCAAAGGGTTTTTCTGCCGAACTGGACAGACCTCTACACCTAAAGTGCGTTTATATTCAATTTTGCTAGACTCAATGTTAACAATGTCATTTTAAATGCTGATTTTTTTTTAAAAGAAATTGCTGTTTATATCCACAGAGGTGGTACCTTTCAGTCACCATCAAGTCCTTGCTTTGTGCATTTATTCTGTTCAGCAGACAGCATATCCTATGCAACATATCAAGTGATTTACCCTCTGCCACCCAAGACAGAAGGTGATATTGCAAATTTGAGTCATAAAACATTGATAGTTTGAAGTCCTTCGAATTAATCCTTGGTCTAAATGGGTTAAACATGATATGGTAAATGGATTACATTAATTTCCTTTGTGAGAGTTAGGCAGGAGCGTGACTACCCTGGGGATATGACCACAAGATGATTTACAATGGGCAGCAGTCCATATGACTCAACTAGACTCTGCTGATCTATTGATGTGCATTCACACCAAAGCCAATTTGATGCTGACGCTCGCTGCCTGCCGTTTGATGCGAGGGCAATCTCGTCGTGACAAAGCCTGAAAATCCTTCACCTAGCAATACACAGTTAACAACAGAAATATTCATACCCCTACAGAAATTTCATTTTTTTATGGTTTTCTGAAAAACGACAGGTAGACACAGAATATTTTGACCGTAGTTGGATAACTTTAAATTCTGAATGGTTTTTCTAGAACCTCATTTGCATAACAAAGAGCACACTGCTTTATTTGTATTTTGCCTTGCTCAAAATTATTCATACCCTTTGTCAATAAAACTGTACAGGCATTTTTTAATACTGTTTATCTTTAAACAAATCTAAACAGCATGGTCCTAAATGGCATCAAAGTCTTTGGTAAAAGGTGCAGAAATTCAAATTGAAATAATTTTTCTTCAAAAACATCATTAAGTGCTTCAAAAGAGTGACAAGTTTTTTACCTTTCAAGCAAAGGTATCCCACTGCGGCCAAAATATTCTGTGTCTACCTGTGTGTTTTGTTTTTTTCTAAAGCGTAAAAAACTGAAATTTCAGTAGGGGTATGAATATTTCTGTTGTAAACTGTGTGTGTGAATGCAAAGGCGAGTTTAAGCTCTGTAAGAGGCGAGAAAATGTGTGAAACGTTTAAGAAATGGTGGCATTATGGCAAGCGGCATCGTCAAATTGCCTCCATGTTAAAGTACCTGTAATGGAGCCTAGCCTCCAGGGGCCATATTCATGAAACCATACTAGCCTAGTTAGTTCCTAAAATGCAAGCACCTGAATGCACTTTAGCAATGAACTAGGCTTAGTAAGGTTTCATAAACATGGCCCCTGATTGTTAGATAATTCTATTCCATGCAAACTTTCCAAGCACTGACATAATGTGCATCACATATGGGTCTCACTGAAGGAGACTATTGTTATCTCTGGAAAACACAGGTAAAAATATGACAGTGTTGGATTCACTCCTAATTCAGCAAGCAACATCAGTTATAGAATGATGTTGGATTAGGTTTTATTATTTATTCAAACAAATTGGGATGTTTTGCAGAGATGATGTAATCTTTGCTTTGCTGTCATAAGTCACCAGGTAGCCTGGGGGAGAGTGTTGGTTACAGGCAAGCAGCAGATGCTGTTCAAGTCCTGCATGGTCTGCTTTTTCTCTGTTTAATCCTCAAACAGATTTATCAATCAATCTTATTATTATGGAGAGTAACAGCAAAAAACAAATTAAATTCAGTTCATCTAGGTATGTGTGACATATGTACAATCATTTGCACTGCTGTGCCACACATATGTTACTCAGTACTGGGGATAATGCTGATAGTATCATACCTACTCTACATAGAGCACAGTCTTGATGGTATATCAGATAGTCTGTCCGATAGAATGTCATGTCAATCTTGGTTCACATATGCCAAATACGCAGAACATCATTACTTATCAGGTGCAATTAATTGATATTCTTTCCAATTTAAAAGTTGTCAGTCTTAAAAGTAATTGCCTTTTATTCCATTCTTTGAGATATATACAATTACAATTGTAATCATAACTGCCCATACTACATTTAGCTTTATATAGTTTTGGGCTTTCCTGATTACCTATTTTTTAAATAATTTTGTAATATCCCTTTCATTCTGCTACATCTCCAAATTTGTGTAATACTTTATCATTGGGCTGCAATCTTCATTACATAAGAAGTTGTTGATATTACTGTTAATTTTACTATTTTATGTCTTGTCCATTGAATTTGTTAAAAATGTTGATATCGGTTGTTGTTATGTATCGTGATGTATTTTGTATCCCTCAGGGCCACTCTGAATATAAATAATATGACAGAAAAACAGTTAGGTTTACCTCATTATAACAAAAAATATACTGCAGCTGGATCACTATTCCAAGTAAAAATGCATATACTACATGCTGTGTGAAAATCCTTCAGAAGTTGTGGATATGGACTGTTGAATAAGCTCAGGTGTCTGTCACGGTTACCTTACAAAATGGAAGTAGGGTCCATGCTTACAACAAGGGCTCTTGCCTCATTCGTGGTAGGGTCCATGGTTAAAATGACTCACATACCCAGAATGAGTAATTTGCATGCTCTATTGTGTGAAAGCACACACATGAATGTTGGTATAAAAAAAGGCAAGAGATAGTACTCTTTCATAGACATGTTTGCACAAGACTTCATACAGTGTGAAAAATACCAGGGAAAGCCCTGACTGATCCTCAGATTCAGGTTCAACTCCAAAACTTTAAGGATCACACAGAGAAAATGTAGAAAAGAAAATGACCTAATAGTGACATTCTCCATCCGCCAATCTTTCATTCCATCTGGACATGGAACGTCAGAATTTTCCTGCATATCTTGAAGGGTGTAATTGATTTAGGAATCAGGGTCCACTGGCCATCGAGGGTAGTGGCCGGGGATGGTCTGGGGCAGACTGATTAGAAGTCAAGGACTCCCTGAAGACAGCTTCGTCCAAACCAGACAGAGCCGCCTCAAACAGGCATCAGTTCTGCTGCTACCGCAAAGTTCTTAGAAGATTAACCCATTGTGTGCTGACTTCTCAAGACCCTCTACACAGGGCTCAATTTTCTGTTAACAATCTCAATACCAAGCTATAAAAACTATCATTGTTTGCTAGACATGCAAGAGCCCATAAGACTGAGGAGGTTAATGTCCAGGAGCCATAGACATTCCCTACATGCAGGCATAGTCAAACCACACCAATATAAACAATAGTATTCATTCCCGGTATCTTAAATCCTGGAATTGTGCAGTAAAACGTGGTCAATTAGGGTTAAATATTTTGATAAGTTTTGGCTGATCCAAAGTTTATGTATTGCTGGGTTTCCAAATAACTGAAAGTGCCAACATGGATACTTAATCCTAAACTTGTGAGAAGACAAGGCATGGAGGGATGACATTTGTGCCTGCACTATACCATCTCTGAATTTCAAGAGATTTCAAAATCTCTGAAATTAAATACCCCCTCCTTTTCTCTACTAAAGAATCATTTCCAAGGATTGTTTCCAAAACAAACTGAACACAGCTGAATTTTGCAGCTCAAGAGACCTAGAGCCAGGATTGTCGGTACGGCATGTAGTAGCAGCAAACCCTCCCATGTGAACGTGCTTCTATGGTGTCATCCTTAAAGTTGATATAAGAGGGAAAAAAATATCCATGAATTTTGTATCTAATGAAAGCATATGCCATTTATAATCTGTTTATCAACATATGATATCACAAAAATCGTCTAGCCTCTTGATATCCTCGACTAAAGCACCACAAAAATGGCCTCTCTTCCGGGCCTGAAAACCAGTCACGAAATACGACTCAGTCTACGTGACGTAACGTCATGGCTATCCTCTCATGACGGCCCCGGGTGTCCCACAGAAAATCATATACAGAGCTCCAGAGAAATATTTGCTTTTATTTTCAAAGGGTGAAAACTCATGTAATTAATAGTTGTGTGTATAATTCTTTACCTGTGATATATTAATGATGTCATAAATAATAATCAACAGGCTTAACAGGTAGAAATAGTTGCGTTATCAATGTTATATTGCACATTTTCATCACTATTTTTTTTGTGTGTGTGCGTGTGTGTGTGCGTGTGTTGAAATATACGAACGTGTGTGTGTGCCTTTTCCGTATGTGCAGACCGTGAAAGTAGATCCGATTTTTGTCCCCCACACGTCTCCCGAAAAAGTCGAGATTTTTTTTTAGAAACTGTCTCTTTTCACACACAAAATAATGTTGAGCCCACTGATTCAAACCATATCCGAGTGGGAAATCAATATATCTAGCTAAAATATATACATTTTTGGGGTGATTCGTGTTTAATCGGGTCGAGATCACATTCCCCCCTCCCCCCCCCCCCACCATCTCCCAGTACAAAGTCCCATATGCATGCTTTCATGTTGTGTGCAGTGAGTTGTTTCGTGCGTTTCCAATCCTAAAAAAATATATTTCACGGTTTAAAAAGAATATTGTGATTATATAACATGTTTCAATTATTTGTTTATTACAACTGAATAAGAAGAAATCAAATAGATTGACTCATAAGAACACTATAAGCTCTGAAACAACTGTGCATTTACGTCGACTTTCTACACAACACATCACTCCCCATCACTCTCCCAACAAATGAAGGCATTACGTGACGTCATGTCAAAAGTACCGAATTCACTGCGTGAAAATCGGCGATCAACGACTTCCAGATTCAGTGAAGTTTAATCAGTTATTGTAATATTTTCATTTCGTCTTGTTGTATTTGAGTCTCATATCCATGTTAATTAGGTTGAAAGCTTTCCAATGATGTAAAGATCTCAATTTTTGTGATCGTGCTCTTATGTCTACTTTAAACAAATTTACAACTACTCAAAGTCATGAGATGCTATGACGTCAAACCAGAAAAATGAAGTGGTCATCTTAACATTGTGTTTGTCCATCCAGGCCATGATCACCAAAATACCTTAAATAACAATTCAGCTGACCACAGGCCAGAAACACAGTGACTGGTCAAGGAATTTGTGGTCTAAAGACTTTGAGTTGCCCTTCACAATGAGCTGCAACAAGTCAGCTCTAGCACGCAAGGCTGAATTATTCTAAATTCTCAGTTCATTACCATACAATAAATTTTGTATGTCAATAACATAGCTTCTATACAACTCTGTCACAATTTGCCTATTGCTCATGATAAATGTTCATATGTAACCTATAAATCTTGATTTCCAATTCAATTTAACAGTGCTCCCATGACCAATCATACATAATAAACAGAAGCCTTTGTAACATGAATTAAATGCTGCTATTACTTTATGTTTCTGATTTCATCACCGCTAAAAGAAATCCCAAATTTGGTATTTCATTTTCATCCAGATGACAGAGCAAGTTGATAGGTACGTGTGGAGAAAAAAAAATGCAAGGCAAGCTCAGACGTAATCCTTCAAATCTCTTTTCATAAGTGTTTTCAAAATGGGCAGATATATGTAGAGACTTACAGACAACTGACATATCCAATACAATTGCCTTTTGCCTATAAGATGGATGTTTCAGAATCTATCTAATATATTGTTCCTTCGGGTAAGAGTTAGATGGGTAATGCCTAGAAGTTGGATACCGGTTTTAGGTATATTTTTTCCTCATAACATTTTGAAAATACTCTTTAGCAGAACAGCAAATATCACATTCCACTCAACTGTTTAAACAGGGAAATGGAGGGAAAAGTTTTAAAAAGAAATTGGTGAAATCGCCGAGAGATTGAACCTGTCAGCAATTACCGAGGGTAGTGGCTGAGAGGCGAGTCAAGGACAACATTTTGTAATTTTGGACATAACGTTATTAGCGGCTTCCTCTCTGAATCTACCCCAGACTGCGCATTTCGGCCGGCAGAGATTAAAAACCTAATCCATTCTGTGATCGCCGGTCAGTTTATTTCTTAGTCATGGCCGGAGAAGTCATCAAGCAAGATTGGTTCCCAGGCACACACTAGCCTTAGTCCTTGGTCATTTTGTTTTACTGAGCTCAAGAGAGAGAAGAGTGGAGAAAACTCTCATCATATTGCCAGAAATAATTTCTTCAGGATACCACGCATGCAGACTCAATATGTGCTGGATGATCTTTTCATCAGTTAACTCTTTGTATGCGACATGTGACCTTTTGTCCACATGAATACATACTATTTCCATAGACCAGCTGCAGTTTTTCTAGCGCACACAGGTTAAAGCTATGGGATGGTGGTGGTCATGATTATGGCACCCACAATCAGTGTAGAACCATACAGCTCACATCACAGGTTCTGGTCTTGATTGATCACAATGACTACATCATTTTGGGATGACTACAGTACTTTAGACAATCCTGAAATCAAGCCACAATGGGCCCCTCTGTCACAGCAGAATGGTTTTGCCATGATTACATATGCTCTAATCTTTACCACTAATATCCCTTGACCATTCAAACTTGAATAGGAATGTTGATTGACTAACCTGTCCTAGCACAGTGGTGTAAATGAGGCAAAAAGTCAGATTTCACATTGCTCCATCCATCTGTTCCTTACTCCATGAAATTATATCTATAAGTGCTTCATACATTTGATTTACTATCCAAAAATACTTTATCATTATCAACTGAATACAGCTAGAATGTCAATGCTTTTAAATATAATGATCTCGTATGTCAAACATAGACAGTCTTAGTAACACAAATATTTTTGTGATATTTTTTAATTTCCAAGAAATTGTTTGTTCATCACTTATGTGCACATAGTGTAAATTCACTGCACATACTTATTTGATTTAAACTGCATTTCAATCACTTTCTCATTGCCAGGTCATTATATTAAAACACAAATCAAACGATGACACACACATTTCTCCATTCAACACACATGTGAGAAAATTGGGTTTGATCGAAATAGATCATCATCAAAATAGGTCTAATTACTCTAATTACCCTCTGCCCGAACCTTGATGCAGAAAGCCGTTTCCTTGCACAATAGCATTGGAAACAAGCCCCCAAACTTTGTCCTCATAAGCCAGACAGAGCTGGATGCAAGCCAGAACTCATCCACGTTTCCTTCTCACACTCACACTCACAATCTATTCTGAGAGAAGGAATGACAGATGAACAGTAACAGTACTGATTAAGTAGTGCAAAGTCCTCTCACAAAACACAAAGACAAACTGTAAACCATACAATTTATCCTTTTCTACATTTCTAAGACCCTTTGAAAGTCCTGAATATAACAAATTGTAATTATTTATTGTTTTCATATTTCAATGCCAATCACTGCCAACATAATAATTATAGTGCCTAAATGCTGGTACAAATCAGACTGCTTTATGTTTCAGATATCTATTTGATAGGAATGGTCCTTCCACTGCTATCATCTCTGTCCCTGTATCTGTCCAATCGCTTGCAGACTATATGTAGATCAATTTGGTCTTTTACCTAGGTCTGTTCTCAACAACTTCTTTTAACCCTTAGTGCGCCAGATAGCCTGCTGCTCTTCGTGATTTCATGTGAAAAAGGCATATGCAACACAAAAAGGGTTAAAGTATGGAAGAATCTTCCATGGTTGAGAGCATAGGACGGCTTACTCTCTCGTATCACACAAAAACGTGTAGTACACCATGGGGCGATACCGTCGCCATTTTAGGATGCAAAGCAGCGCACTGGCTGCATGGCTGCATGCACTGCGCATATAATTTGTTTTTAGAAAATAACCAAAAAATGATTGATGAATCCAAGAATATGTCCAAAAATGTATGCCACCATATATAAACTGATCCCCCCAATCCCCACCTCTCATTTTTCCCCCCTTTTGCTCTCACAAATCCAGGCCCATACTTATTTACACCTGCAATCTAGTAAAAAAACAGATGACATAGCATAGGATGTCCGAGTTTATATTTGCTTGCATCCTGTTTTCTTTTTTTTTTCTTTTCCTTAAAGAAAACATATGTGTATCTTATAAATTTTATCTTACAAATTATTATGTATCTCTCATACCTCGAAAGGGGTCGACAGAAATAATAAATAAACTTCAAACTTCATCCTGGAACTTGCTTCCTAAAATGGCGCCCATGTCGTACTACAGCTTTTTCGAAGAGTAAGCCGCCTTGCACTGCTTTGCAGAGCTCTCAGGTCTTTGTTTGAGAGTGTCTTCAGTGTGTCCTTGTCTTGCAGCAATGGATGGCCATCTTTACGTTCCTAGCCCTTCCACAAGCTTATCAAATAAGCGCTGTCTCATATTAGTTGCTAGTTACAGTGAAGTTACCCTCTCATCCCTCACCTAGCCCACTGTATTTTTCTAAAAATGACAGCTGCCTGGGAGTAACAATGCACAATCCATTGAAAACATGATGAACACAGTCTACAAAATTAGATCAAATCAGGCCCGAGGTGTTATTAGGAACTGAAGGTGGGGGCGAGAGAGTGAAGGGAAGGTACATCCGTGATGGTCAATATGACAACTTCCTGCCAGAAAGAGAACATACACAGAATGAGGGGAGAGGGAGAAAAGGGAGACAGACATAATTGATATTTATTTATTTATTTCATTTCTTTTTTATACAGTGAGCTTGGTACTGTTCTCCCTGGACATAGATTACACAAACAAATGCTGTAAATCAAAATGCAACACAGACCAACTGATGTGGAGTATCACAAAAGAAGAAAGTGGACCGATGCCACATGCATCACACAAGTGAAACATCATAAATAGGGGATTAAAAATGATGTGATTGACACTTAATAGTTATGCCTCGCAAATGTGTAGGATAATATACAAATACAAGTCCTCTTTCGAAAGACCTTTTAGCATCACGTCTTAATAAAAGTTAATACTATTTCGCGTATACCTGCCAGAGCAAAGTGGATCACACACTACGTACACCCAGTGAAAGGAAGAAAGGGGGAAGAGAGGGAGACATAATCATTCACATTCAGAGCATAGTGGATTACAAAATACGTGACAAACCTTGAACAGAATATTTGTCACTTCTCAATGATACCTCCAGAGCAGTCACAACACCACCCATATGCCCCCACCCTTATGACGGGAAAAAAGAGGAAGAGAGGGTAGAGGGAGAAAGGGGGACATAAAAATCAGTATTTAGAGCATAGTTGGTCAAATAATACATGATAAACCTTGAACAGAATGTGCTCACTTCTCAATGATACCTTCAGAGCAGTCATACCCCCTGCCCCATATTTAAAACAATGTGGATCACAAAATGAATCATGATAAACTGTAACAACGTATCCCTCACTTCTCAATAATACCTTGAGCAGTCATCTCTCCCCCCACCCCCACCCCGAAGACTTCCCGCGACTCCATTCTTCAAATGACCTCACCGAACATTCTCAGTGCATACAGGGTAACTGTGATTCATCCAAGATGGCAAGAGGCCAGGTGGTCTTGTGTCATTGTGATTGCACGTCTCTCAAGCCATCGCACATGGAGCACATTCATGTAAAAGTTGACTGACCTCACTTGGCTGAAACAATATGACTGGAAGGCATTAGTGACGAATCAGACTGATCTTATTTTACGCGATGCGGATATCTTGATCTTATTCTTAACCGTCTCTGTACCAGCCCATGAAAAGCACATTAGGTGCGTCTTCATTAGCCCGATCAGACAAAGTAGCGAGCTAGTTTGCTGATCCGGGGAACTAGACTGAAGTTGCAATCGCGTGTTCATTAGCTCGAAACTCGGGATACATAAGCTCGAAACTCGGGATGCACACATTATCCCGATGTTCGCACATACGCAGTGTGTGACGGGAATAGGCCATGACCGAATGGCTTCGGTTGTGAGCTTGCATTCACGCAGGTATAAAAACCTAACGTAAACAATGCTTCGTGCTGATGCATGCTGGGGTCGGGAAATTTTCACGCTAATGAAGACGCTCCGAGCTAGCGCCATCTAGCCCAAGATTTCTTGGGAAATTTTCTTGACCAAATAACTAGCTATTTTGCCTGATCTGGCTAATGAAGGTAATTCGTGATCTGGCTAGGCTGTCCCGATCAGAACTAGCTAGCTATTTCGCCACATCGGGCTAAAAAAGACGCCCCTATTGACTTATTACACATCTTATGCTCCCATGGAACCTAGAGGGTTACTAGCACAACACAGATCGGGGATGGGTGTGTCCTATCATATGAGAATCTGGTATGCAAACTTGTGAAAAGTTTATCTCCTGAATGCGTTTGTTTGATATCTAAACAAGTCATCTATCTTGGTGGGAACGAAACCGCAACAGCGAGCATCATGGCTCTCCAGACAGCAGTGATGCATTGAGAGACTGGTACAATACAGTCTTAGTATGCATGTAGACTATGTTCACTAAGAATGGTGTGCTCCATATGTAAACAACAACGATTTTTCATTCTTCCTGAAAAGATTAGTGAAGCTATGACTGAAAACAAGGATAGCTTTTTCACTCTTCCTGAAAAAGTTCATGAAGTTATAACAGTAAGATGTCATACATGCCATCATGAGGGTATACTGATAATCAATGCCAAGTTTCATGACTTCTTTAGAAGGGACATACTCTCTTTAACTTATTGATGTACTGTAAAACTGGTAATTTTTTACGGCTCAACACACCCGCAACATATTCGCAGGAAGTTATTTTTTTTTGACAGGAAATACTTGTCACTACAAAATAATCAACCCTTTAAAGGGGAAGTTCACCCTGAAATTATTTTGGTTTCAATAAAAAGAGACGAATGAAAGAAACATATGAGTGAAGGTTTGATGAAAATCGGTCAAAGGAAAAGAAAGTAATTTGATTTTAAAGTTTTGATTTTGTGACGTCACATGCGAGGTGCTCTCCCATATGTTGTGTACAATTTTTTTCGAAAATGTGCATTTTCTCACAAAGATATGCATCCTTATACTTGTGCATTTGGTACATTATTAGAAATACGTTTTACACACATACCTGTACGAAAAAAAATCATTCCGTTGTCAAAAACAGAAAAAAATGCAATTTAACAACTTATTTTGTACACAACATATGGGAGAGCACCTCGTACGTGACGTCACAAAATCAAAACTTTAAAATCAATTAATTTTCTTTTCCTTTGACCGATTTTCGTCAAACCTTCACTCGTATGTTTCTGTCATTTGTCTCTTTTTATTGAAACCAAAATAATTTTAGGGTGAACTTCCCCTTTAAAACCCATCAGCCCATTAAAATCATCAACAAAGCCCCAAACAAAGCATTTTCATGAACATTCAATGCCCCACAAAAGCAGACGGCTGTGAAACGCGTCACAGCATGCAACACATGCCTGTGATGAACGCCAGTACTAGTAACTCCAGGATCCCAGACAGACTTACACTGAGTAGGATGGTTTTAAATTCACTATGATTTCTAAGTCGCCTTGCACTGTGTTGCGCAAAAATCGAAAATTAATGTTACGCGAAAACTACTGGTTTCACAGTACTTTATTGTAAATCATAAAAAGTAGATTTAGAGATCCACACTTACTACAACTGTAACCACAGGGATAAGTGTGGTCACAGCTCCTGGTGCGGTGGCTATGTCTGTAACCAGGGATTTCTGTAGCTACTAGACCACAGTGCTCCTACAGTGACTACAAATAAAGAATGCCAATCTTCTCTTTTTAATGTTCCATTGTTCCTTTCATTGAGCATGCCACTTTTCCACTGCTGTCAGTAAGTAGAGTTACAAGTTGCTTAACACTTAACATGCAACTGTATGCACTTTTGCTTTTTAGAATACCACACAAACCACACAGGGCAGCAGTTTATTAGGCGCACAAAGTTCCGAAATGTTCAGAATCAAGGCAAAGTACTTTGCTAAAATGACACAAAAAACACACTTCTAAATCCATGTCAAGTACACCCTTTAAAACAATTTGTATATTAACATTAATATCATTCTTCTAAAAAAAAACTTAATTGTAAACATTTATAAGGATGTACAGGCGTTCACTTTCAATTACTTAACCTAGATGAAGCATAAGCACAGGAAAGCTGTGATATCATTCTCATTTTTCCTTCATGATTGTTTCATACTGCAATATTGAACCACATAAGAGATACGTGTATAGCACGTGCACTATGGCATTTGTACCTCTGTTCTCAAGGGGGCTCTATTTCTAAATTTAAATTTGGATCAAACACGCAAGAGAGATCTTATCGCATCAATCTGGAACTATTCAATTTACCTGTCCATTCACATTTGCCAAAGTTTGGGACAGTAATTGGGGGGGGGGGGGGGTAACCATTTTCAAGTTACCAGTTATACAGGATGGAGGCAAGGGGAGTATGAAGAAAAAAACATGACAAAGGGGGCAGGGTGGGGCGATGGGCTTCATTTAATAGTTTTGGGACAGGATAAGAAGGAAGTAGGATTCTCCTAATTAAGCATGTCAAAACTTTGATAAACAAGGACAAATGTAGTAAAAATAGGAAATACATTCTTCCCAGTAAGGGGGGGGGGGGGGGGTGAGACCTTTTTCAGTGACCGTCACTGGTTAATGGGTAGGAGTTAAAGAGGTTGTGTGGATGGATACTTGGAATTGGGAGACTATACCACCAATATTTTCAGTTCACCTGTCACACAAGGAGGGGGGGGGGGGGGGGGGAGGAAAAGGAAGAAATAGTTTCCAAAATTTATAACAAAGGGACATTTGAGACTGGTTCCCTAGGGGCCTATATAAGTTTCTCGGAAGTCATGAGTCAGACCGAATGAAATAATTCCGAACCAAAGTTGTAAGGGAAAAATATTAAAAACAGTCACATGTCACTCGTCTCTGATTCACTTGGCTACTAGATTGATTCTACCTTCTTCATTTGATTTGGCACTCTAAGCAAAGTTGTAGGTGTATCAACAATCATTCAAACCTTCATCTCCATTTCAGACAACAAGCCATGTAATGAAAGTGACACGGAACAGTACACATTGCTGTGACATTAAACTTCATTTGTATGCATATTCATACACATCACATTCTTGTAGGTCTCTTTGCCATGGAGATCAAAGCGGCATTACAGACAAATGCTATTCATCTGTGAATACACATTCAATTAAAGTTTGTCACATTTACAGCGGCACTTGCCAAGGCCATACTAATTACCCACATGAAAACACATTGTAAGATCAGAGCAATAAATGTAGAAATATATTGAAATGGGGCATATTTGGCAGTGAGAAGCAGAACTCATTTTTCTGGCTAACATGCAGGGAAAGATTAGTCCCCTTTCATTTGAAAAAAAAAATGGTGATAAGCTCTGGCTGAACACATGCCAAACATGAATTGATTAGTTATATTTTGGGAAGCTAACCAATGTATGAACACATATATCAAATTACACACATACTATATAATGTACATATACACACACACAAACATACCCAAACACACACTCGCATGTACACCAATGAAACACTCTGATACATACCACACACACACACACACACACACACACACACATACACACACATACACACACATAAAAATAACTCACACTCATATACAAAGCATTAACCACAAAGTGAGGTTAACCACTACTTTTATTTGTTGATACTAGTTTTTGTGTATATATCTCAATAAACCTAAAAGAAGTGCAGTTTGCCAAACCACCTCTTCTGTCAATTCTAAATCAAATAAATATCAATGGAATACTATGCCAATATGACAAAATGTGAATACTCAGCACGTAGGCTATTCCTAATACTGAGCCCCCTTCTGGGTCTGAAAGCATGCTTCTTTTGATATAGGATTCATGCACATTGCTGCTGCAAAACTGTATGGACATATTCATAATGAATTCAGAAGATATTGGTTTAAAACTAAGACAAAGTGTGATCAGAACTTTTGATTTATATTGTACTTAAAATACTTCATCTAAATAATCCTGTAACCTGAAAGGTTAGCTGTCATGAAAAAGATTTAACCATCATAGAAAAAGGACCTTATTTGCATGAGTACAGTTGGGCCTGACATCAACGTCACAGCTATTGCAATCTATTGCAGTCAGACTGCAGTCATGTAAAGGAGCTGATTGCATTTGATTGCAATCACTGTGCGTTTGATCTCAGGCTCCACTGTACCAGTCAATAGCACTTTCATTTGCATAAAAAGCAGTCAATAGTACCGGGATACTTCCTGTTGCATAAATTTGAGTAATGAGTGGTGACCAGCTTGTGCTTGAGTCCTTAAAAGAGTTTTTGTATTAAACCATTTGTGTGAACGCATTTTTTTTCAAAGGCCATTTTTCATTTCTACCGTTAGATCTTACCAGTACCACAATATGTGATTGGTACAAGTCCAATGGGATTACACCCTGTGGGGGGGGGGGGGGGGGGCAACATTTAAGCCCTGATTGCCACTGATGAACAGGTCATTCTTGGCACAATGGCTCCTTTCTTGAACAGGAGATCCGCATCTCCATCCCAGCCATGCCTGACTGGACTAGAAGGGGTCTGTGGTGACCTCCTCCATGCCATGCCTTTTTTAAGCCACTGACACAGTCGCTACTGAGATATCTTTTGACGCCGCCTCTTTTTTCATCCCGGTGCCAAGTTGCCGATGTTCTTATGTCACCTTCCCCCTCCCCCTCCCCCTCCCCCTCCCCCTTCATCCTCAGCATATCGGAACAAGAATATAAACACATTTTCCCCACTATCCCCCGAGGGAACCAGGGTCATAGACCAGCCCTTCCTTAAAGAAACACATAAGGAAAAGCCTCACATTTCAAGGACTGTTCTTTGTCTCAACTCATTGTTCCTCCTACCACCCTCCCCCATTCACCCAGCCCCCACCCCTCCCCTCTCCCATAACCCCATCGGAGGAAGATAAGCATTTCCTATCCAATATCCCCAGGGCACTAGGGTCTCAGACGAGCCCTGTGTCACCTCATTGCTTCCCTCAACCCCACTCCCCCTCTCCCACACCCACCCCCCCCACAACTTCCCCATCACCCACACCCGTCCCCCCCCCCCCACACACACACACACGCTTACCCCCTACCCCTAAGAAAAGGAAGACAAAATTTTCCTTTCCAATATCCCCACGGAATTAGGGTCTCAGACGAGCCCTGTGTCACCACATTGCTCCCCTCAACCCCACTCCCCTCTCCCACACTTGCCCCCCTCCCACACCTTCCCCATCTCCCACACCCACCCCCTCCCCTCCCCCACACCCCTACCCCTAAGAAGAGGAAGACAAGCATTTCCTCTCCACTATCCCCCAGCGACCCAGGGCCTAAGACCAGCCCTTCCTTCAATGAGCACAGCAGGAAGAGTCTCACGTTTTAATGACCATACTCACCAACGCTCTACGCACGTGTCCATCGCTGACGAAGACTGGCTCACGCAGGTCTCCACATCACGCAGCGTGCCACGTTGAAACTCAATGTCAAGTCCCAATTAGAGTTACGTGTACGGTCATGATACAGTTCAGGGAAAAGATTGACTTAGTTAGCCTTTACAAGACTCTTTCTAAAAATGGAAAAAGTAAGGACCGAACGCTCACAATTATATCCAGTAAACCTCAGGCAATGTGTTACAGCACAGTCATTATAACTCAGCAGATGTAGGAAGAACCCCCACTAGCTGCCATGAAAGTCATCATTAAACATTTTTTTTTCTAAAAGGCAATGTAAGTGCTTCCATACACTGAAATATAATGTGAAGATTCCATGTTTCAGTCATTCATATTTAGTTTTCAAGTTTAATGAGCTTTAATCCAGCACAACTACCTTTGTACCCTCACAGTAACTTAATGGGAGCAACCATTTCTGGCCAACAGTTGTTTTGTATTAGATTCAATCATTGCTTTTATGATACTTGCTATTGAAAGAGTTGGCCCAGTCATTCAATCAAATTAGTTTTAGATAAGAGTTTTGTTGGCCTAATTCAACAGCTAATTCATATATCCTTGTGATAAGACCACAATTCATGAGCAGAATCTGTATAACACACATTTTTTGTAGGCAAAGTTTAACAATATCATAAGATTGACCTATAATACATCCTTGAGGTAGAAATCTCTATGGTTTGAGTGATGAAAATCTTGAAATACCAAATAAACAAATAACTCCTCCATACTCAGTCAGAGCCGTTCTCCGTTATCGGAGAATGAACAAGTTCTCCGAAAATGGAGAATATGTCGCAATCATCGAACCTCCCTCGGTTCACCTACTTTCGCCTACGCGTGCAAAGTGAATGGCAAACCGCGGCCGTTATCCAAATAAATGATTTGAAAAAATCATATTAAAAATGCCACCGGTTAGATTATCGTGTAAAAGAAGTATGTTAACTAAACAGTATTAAGGTTTCATCACGAAAAATTAAAAGATGATCTATCCCGTGGAACTTTTGTTATTGGCAAAATGAATCCGTACCCGAGCATTCAATTTTCAAATTGTGATGCAGATAGCCTAATTCGATACGTCAGGATTATTATTCGTCAAACATGTACAATACACATGCGCATTTACTGTAGCGGTTAATGCATGCGCTATGCACACCAGCGCACTCACCGAAGCTAGCATCGCAATCCTACTTGATCGTTAGCGGTTATTCAGTTTTCTTTGTATTATCGCTTTAACTACAGTCCTATTGGAAATATGATCCATTATTTTATGATGTTTTCGTAACATGAAAACATCAGTTGATGGGAAACAAGTGCTGCAATCGATCGCACAGAGTCTGCACGTACACAGTTGAGGAAAACACATCTGCAGCGGAATCCAAAGGAACAGCTACCGGGGAGCGCCGGGGTGCTGTCTCTGTCAGCTCCGCTTGCGCCGCTTGCTTGCAGTCGAACTTCGTAGCTCTATCTAAATTGCCCGCTCCAAGCAAAAGTGAGTTTATCGAGGAAAACCCGTGGTTTCTGAAAGCAGCCCAAAAGCGGCACCATTCCTATTTTGTATGTGAGGCTTGCTGCAAGCATTTCAGTCATGTTGTGATAGGGACTTCGGCTTCAAACTCACAGCGCGCACACATATTTTTCAATTTCGAATAGTACAGGCAGCCTGGAAGGAGAATACGATCTAACGGCTCAATGCGAGCCGTTCGCATCAAATTATTTACGCATCACCGAATATACTCCGATAATGGATAATAGTTGATTCGCCGTTTCGGGCGAAGGGACTTGGCTGATACTTGTTCGGATGCATTTTCAAACAAAAGGGTTATGAATACAAAGAAATGATTCCCTTTCTCACAGTGGGTAAGAGCTAGGAGTGAGAGGAAGAAGGGCCAATGCAAGCATTACCCATCTGTGTGCCAGACAAAATGCTGCTCTATGGGATTCGTGTGTAATTCTGGTGAAAAAATCTACCAGTGGGACTCTAGAGGTTAAACAGCCTCCCAATAGAAACTGCCTGCAACTACACATTATGAGTAGAGGAAGTTCCACAGGAAATGAATACCTTCATTAAGGAATTAAATCAATTCATGCTGTAGGTAGAGTAAGGTGGGGTTGCTGTACACATTTTGCAATTACAGTGCAAAAATTCTACTCGGAAATTGATTCTGCAGTGGAAGTCCCAGGTAATGGTTTGTGACATCTAAAATTAGCTTCCAGCGCGCCGGCCCGTCCTTTCCTCCCACACTCAAAATTCCACTGTGGCTTTATAAAGCACTTTCCTGCATAAAGATATCAGCAAGACACCTACAGAAAATGAAGTAAACCTTGCTAGCTGCAAACATGCCAGGTAGATATTATGCCAGGAATAATATGCCAGTATATTTTTCATTTAATTTTTCTTGTTCTATTCTTCTTTTTTTCTAGGGGGGGGGGGGGGGGGGGGTGCGGGGAAAGGGGGCACATTCACAATCTCATAAGGCATTAGAAAATTAGATTAAACAAAATTGCAGTCTGGTGGGATGTTGATCTCACTGTTTACGTTCCTGGTCTGTATTCCTTGCCCATGCATAATTCTCCATACTGCAAATAAGGAAATATTATCCCATGATGCACTCAACACAGCCACATTCAGATTTCGTTTGCAGCCATGTCCGCTTCTGGTCTAGTGCACTAGTGTTTGAGACCAGAGGCAGGCATGACTATAAAATGCAATGGGGATGTCACTTCGATGTGCATTATAGGACGACCTTTGTGTGGAGAACTACCCATGTCTTCTCCAAAAACATTCCCATCATCCTTTGCCTCCTTGCCATGTGATTTAACATGTTGAAGCACTGGGGAGGATTTTATCTTGTTGGATAACACGAGTGCCTTGGTATGGCATGGTGTGAACTTGCACCCGTCTAGGCTCTCAGTCTCAATACACCAACACCTTCCCACCACTACATCTTCCCACCACAAGGATACTACCCCACTACACCACAACACCACTCCTCATAACACCACTACACCACTACACCACAACACCACAACACCACTACATCCAAACACCACTACATCCAAACACCACTACACCACAACACCACTACACCAAAACACCATTTCATCCAAACACCACTACACCAAAACACCACTACACAACAACAACACCACTACTAATAACACCACTACACCACAACACCACTACGCCACATCACCCCCATTTGATTTCATTCATCTCAATATCACAAGCGCATGTAAAATTTTGTTCCCCTTTATATTCTGTGCACTTTGTATTGCAAATCTCTTTATTTTGGAAGGTCTGAATACAACCATTCTGTCATTTTCTCACAATCATACATATCAAATATATGTACAAAACCAAAACGTTGCCGCGAGGTGCAACATGGGACGTCTTTTTCATGTATAATATGGTAAGGAAAATTGTTTTCAGTTGATTTTATAAATTAAGTCTCACATGGCACACAATGATTTTCAAGGAGAATATTGGTGCAGCAAGCCTTGCATACCTAGAACACGGATCCAGTTAGTCTGGAATGAAGTATCCTTCTGACAAAATATGGGCCAACATCTGCTGGGCCAATATACAAAAATGGAAAAAAGAAAACGAAGGTAGACAGGCCCACCCACCTGTTCAGGAAGCGTTGGTAGTTTGCCCTTTGCCTCGATCTCAGCTCCTTGCCCCCAAATTGGTTGAATCGCAGGGTTGCTAGGTGACAGACTTGTTTGTTGACGGCGAGACACTGATTGGCAATGTTGTGAAGGAGGCCGATGACTTCAAGTTCCTTCCGCGGTCTGAAGAGGGTCTGGAGGCGAAGACTAGTCAGGTGGCGGGAGAGGGCCGTCATTGGAGTAAAGGGATACAAAACACTGGATAAGAGATAAGAGAAAGCAAGGGAAAACAAAAGCAAGAGAGAAAAAGGGGAAGAAAAACAAGAGAAAGACAGAGAAAAAGAAAAAAGGAAAGAGAAAGAAAGAGAAAAAAATTACACATAAAATCAGAGCGCTGATCAATATTAAAATTACCTTTCAATTCTTGATTTCTTTTTTCTTGCTTATGTCATCACCTGGCAAAGCAGAAATATTTGGGGATTCACATTTGTTGTATCTCCATTTACAAATAAATGTATGTACCAGTAACTGCAGTCAACGGATATGAGAGGACCGAATATCAATGAAATGTTAGATAGGTATCCCTTAGTTGATACTTCTTCCAATCCTGTTAATATTTCCTTCCACTTCTCGTTCACCATTTTCCATACATCCCTCAAGTTTCATTAAAAAACAGACAGATCTTTCGTACAGTCCCTACTTTTTCTGTTTTATAGAGAAGTTACCCTAGCTAGGCAAGTATAGTCTTTTGAGACTGCAGGCATTTCGATGCAAGAATCGTAGTTGTTAAGTTGTGTTCCTAGGAACCAGAACTAGTTTTCCCAGTCAAAGATGGGGTTAGTTTTACTTCATACGAGTACTGCAGAGTACTCCAAGGAGTCAGATATCTTCTTTTGTAGCTTTTCCAAGTCAAAGGTTGTGTTAGTATTTTTACATATTTGTTACAAATTATTTCTAGGAGTTGGACATCTTGTCCTCTAGCTCTTTTTGCTATTTCTATTCAGTCTACTCAGTCAACTCACATCTCCCCCATTAATATCTTTCTCATTTTAAAATATGAAACCCAATGTTTCCATCTCATCTTCAGTTTACCTTTACTCCTGGTTTGTTCTAATATCCAGCTCTAAGTTTGATTAAGAAGGCTAGTCTTACTATAGAAGGACAAGTACCATTCTGATATATAATCTTGATTGCCAGACCAGGGCCATGTATTAGGAATCAGACAAATGCTACCTCAGTAGACACTTGGCAGCTGTAAGACAGAGTTAGTCCTAATAACCAGCTCTAGACTTACTTTGAGTCTAGTCCTAATAAAGAAGGATCAGTACCATTGTTCTATATGATGTTCCTCTTGATTGCAGGACCAGAGCCATGTGTTAACAATCTGTGATACCAGCTCAGAGTCATTGCTCCTGGACTCAACTGCTCCATCTTCTGGTCCAGCGGTCCAGGCATTGTAGACCAGGTCTTGGGAAGCTGGTCTAGGCAAGGATGACCAATTGCTCAGAGAGGAGACTAGTGATGAGATGAGGTGCTTGCAGATGGCTGCTGGATGGAAGACAGAAGTGTAGGAACGGGCACAGTCCTGTACTTGAGCCATCAGAGTATGCTGAAATAAACAAATGAAGATAAAAATAGAAAAAGAACTGCAAATTATTGAAATTATGTCCACAGTGACTGACATTGATTTAAATGCTTAAAATCTAAGATATGAAATGCTGCTGGAATGTTAACAATTTCACAATTTTTTCTTAGAATAGGATTTTAGAGCACAATACATGATTGATCACATGACAATTTTTTATGACTATTGTAAAAGATGGCAAGATTCTGGTTATCCTGGGTATTGCCTTTGGAGACCATTATATTTGCATCATATTACATAATATTTCAAGATTAAAGGCAGTGTAACCCTTGTGAAGATTTTAAAAAAATTGCAAAGAACAAAGAAAATGGAAGAAAAATACTGTATAAGAACTTCCCTCCCAATCATACAGCTGGAAACTTACTTTATGCAGAATTATAGTGATCGGAAGATTTCAAGGTTTTTGACGGGAAATGCATTGATGAAACATAAAGGCCCTAATTTACAAAGGGGGTTTATACTAACACCAAGGTGTCCGCAGATTTCTTGGTATATAAGCAGATAAATGCACGGTCCAATAGTGAACGTGATATCAGCATAGGGTGCTTCATTCATGCTGGTTACTATGATTAAGACCATGGTTGAATTCAAATTATTTTAAATCAATTAATGAACTTACATGCTTATAGACCATGAAATCTGCATAAACCATCCTGGTCTAAATCTTAAACTCCTTTGTGACTTTGTTCCAAAGACTCAAAAATGCAGACTCTATTCACCTTCTCTAGAACAGAACGATGGTCAGGACCTTCTGCCTGGAACCAACAGGCCAGGCAGGAGCACAGGGTGAAGGAGGCTAGCTCCCGAGGGACCATCTCCAGGTCCACCTCCCCGTGGCTGATACGGTCCCGGAGACGGGGTCCCTCTGGATGGACCAGGAGGTCTAGCAGTAGCTCCTGCAGGAGAAAGGACAGGCAAATATTCATTCTATTCTATTCTATAAGTCTTTTTGTATTGAGGTTGGTAATTCTAACTTGCATAAAAACATTGTGATTAAAGTAATATACAGACCTCCTAATCAAACTCTTCCATCATTTATAGACAATTTAGAACCAATTTTACAGCAGATTTTAAATGAAAAGAAGGAATATCATCTACTTGGTTTACTTTATTTTTCTTAAAAAGCCATGAACTCTCCATGTGCCATTAGGAACATCTTGATTAGCTCGATGTGGCAAAATAGCTAGCTATTTGCGTCTTCATCACCCAGATCAAGCAAAATAGCTCCCTATCTGGTCAAGAAAATAGCCAAAGAAATCTTGAGTTAGATGGCCAAATAGCGAGCTAATTCGCGAAATAGCGAGCTATTTTACGGAGCGTCCTATTGATACATATTGATACAATTTTGCAGTACAGCAACAGTTGTCTCGTGCACAAAGAGCTAAATGCATTATTTCAACCCAGTACACACTTCAAGTGTCCTTCTTCTTTGGTTGTTTAGACACACTAGCACAATCCCAATGTTCTGAAGGAATTCTGTATGTACAGACAGGTTTTCTTCATAAATAGTGGTATTCGTAGGCAGTGATCTTAGACAGCAGATTTTTCTCAAAATGTTGTGCCTCAGCTGCTCTCTGAATATGCTGTTCCTCTTTAAATCAACCTACTTTAAGGATTTGGTATGGGTTTAGATATCAGCATATGGGCACTCCAATCAGGAAGCTCAGCCAAGTAACTCAGCTACTATATTGAAGACTGAGAGGAACGTGACTAAACAATCAAAGAATCTCACCATGTATGGTTCTGATATGGCAGATATCAACATATTGCCACTCCCACCAGGTAGCTCAGCACACAGCATCTGCAATGGATAGACATGACGTTCAGTTCGCAATCGGAAGGGATGCTTGATCAAACTAGTGCAGTTTTAAGGTATGAAATGAAATGATACTTGAGATGTGCCATGCAGCTTGTCATGCAACTGAAACATGATTACACACTTCTTCTTACCTCATCAAAGGTGGTGAATAGTACAGTCGACTGCAAACAAATGAAAGGACAAAGAATACATTTACAGCAGATATTACTTCCCAGTTACAGTTACTACTTTAAATGTAGCAATAGAGAAGATCAGATAGAGCTGAGTTTCTGGGCGTTTCACTTAAAATTTTGCTCGAATGATTAATTCCATTGAGTAAACCTGTGGTATCACACTTTTTACTAGTCCACTGGTGTCCAACAAGGGTCAGACAGCATTTAGTATTTTATCTAGGCAATATGCTACATGTTTGGCTTGGCCATAATGTTCCTCTGATTTTTCTGCCTTCAATCAGTTGTTGTCCCTTGTTATTGGGATCAATTTCCTTTTATAAACCCGTTCTTTGCGGGCTTGGTTTTCTCCACCCATAAACTGAGCACAATGACTCCCACAAAATCTGTTGGATGGACAATATACACCAGGCCCTAAATAACACTTCAAATTCCTTATGGGGTGCGATTAAGCCACACGCCATTGGTCACTGCAGTTCCATGGCAAATTTTGACATCCTAACTGGACCAGGATTCGTTAAGGCCTAACATCTAATTGTGAGCAAAAGGTTAGGAAGAGAAAAGACAGAGATTTGATGTGATGTACATTGCGGTATTTTTCATGGAGCACATACATTAACCCCAATCAGGCCAGTGGAAGTGGGGGGGGGTGATTTTGGCTCCTCCTCAACATTTCGCGCAATCATTCTGAAACACGAAAAGATATCGCTGTCAGATTTCATTTTTTTTTTCTTTGTAGTCATGCGCAACTTTTGAGACCAAAATCGCAATGACTCAGTGTACCATCGTGATGTTGCCTAATTAGGGTTAAAGCAACAGCATGAAAGAAATGGGGCAACAAATCAATTTTGGGCTTCCATACCTCAGCAGTCAGCACCCTCTCCGGACAACCATTAGCTGAAGCAAACATGATTCTGATGAGATGTTCAATCAAAGGACACAGCACTACAATGCACCAACCAAACCTGTCATCCAAGAAAATCCACAGAAAGGAAAATTAGCTGAGAGAAACTCCATTCAGACAGAATTGGTAATAGTTATATCAAATACGGACAAGCCCTACATTTCAGGATAGTAAATGCATGATTGAAGTTAAGAGGTCAATCAAACAAACTTTCCCAATTGTTGGTGCAATGGTGCTCAAGTTGAATAATTCAAATCATTTATTCATTTATTCAGTTTAATTTCAACCCAAGAATGTCCATTCAATTGCATATTGGAAGAAAAAGGCTTAATGATCTTCTCAATTGTAACAAATATTTTTGTGATCATTATGATGTTTGAAAGACAGTTTTCACTAAACATGTTTTCTGTTTTTAGTTTAGATGATATTTTGATGTGTAAAAATAAAATATATGGGGACAAAAGGGAGACATTCTTGAATTGTTAAAGGGTGGAAATGAGGAGAGAAACAAAGATGAAGGAAAATTAGGAAGTAAGTAAGAGAGAAAGAAAAGAATGTTTTGAGTTCTTGGTATATCACATTACCTTTCACTAGAGTAGTATTGCACAGCTAGGTCCAACATCGAGTGGTGAGGTTGACTGAGGAACGTACACGCTCTTAGGATGGTATTCAGACAAGTCGTGTTAGTTTCGTGTACTGAAAAAAATAGTATTTTTCATTTGCTTTTTTTTCTTTATTGCAACATAATTTTACAGCTGAAACATATCACATAATTATTCATTATACAATATTATACACACAGCATGCTTACCTTACAATCTATGAGCAATTCTAATTTATTTTCAGAGATAAATCATGAGATGTTGCTACATCAGGTACACATCAGGAAAATTTGTGTGCTATATCTTGATTTTCACTGTGATTACCACATAGTCTGAACACACAGACTAGCCTAGTTTTGCCCTTCCTCTCAGAGTCTACATGTAGTCTACATGTCTAGACTCTGTATTGATTCATGAGAATGAAACAGACCACACTCTCCACAGCCTTCCACCTAGGCTAGTCTTACCTGGAAAAGCATCCTTCATGCACTCTGACTGCTTGCGGAGGTCAAGCTGGGGTCGGTGCACAATGCCATCTGGGTGAATGCCTCGTTCATGAAGCATTTGACCAAGACTAGCAGCCAAGACTAAGAGGAAGCTTGAGTACCTTAAAGTTATACATGGAAATTGTAAGGGGAAAAAACTGACAGGTTAGGCCTGGTGCATATTTCACTAAGTGATCATTGTTAAACCCCTTGCTAACTGAACTTCATCACTAGTTCTTCGCTTAAGTTGTCAGCGATGGATTTGGAATTTACCAAGGTCATCGCAACTTGCGATAACAAACAGCACATTTTAATATTGATGTACTAGCTTATCACTAAGTTTAGCAATGATTTAACTCTTTAAACGTCAACATATGAACCCCTGTGCGCCGCATTGTTTTGGGAGTTCAGAGATTCCACACAATCCTGACAGGGGTGCGTTATAAATCAAGCACTTCTTTTGCACAGGATGTTTTGAAGGAAAATATTGTGTAACAAAGTTGAAAAGAAATTCACTACCTTTCTATAGTCAAAAGTTTTTGGTTCACTTACTTGTAATAATGAGTCTAATTCAATGAAAAATCTATTTTTGGTCATGTTATTATGAATGTGCCCATCATATCCTCTCCTAAATAACTAGATTTCACAGTAAATTTGATGGAAAGCATGTATCGCTACCTCAGTCACTTAGGTTATATTATCAGCTTTCTAAGCATACCCAATTCAATATGCTTTTAGTAGAGGGAAGGGTAATATGAGTGTAGGAAGGGCGAGAAAATAGTCAGAACCTTGGGTGAACTCCATTATGTAAAAAACAAAGGAACAATCTGTTCCTGCATTCTATTACCAACCCCAACATAATTTATGAATGGGCTCTACTTTGCCCCAGAACTTGCTGGGTTAAGAATCAATATTATTTACAGATTATGAACAATTAATATGTTTTAGCTTTAGTGGCCACTTCAATGCTTCAAAAGTATTGATTTTGGCATTCTCACATCCTGCTTAAAGTATTTGTTTGAACTGTGTTTTAATATCCAGATCGAGGATAATATTCTAAGTTTGGCAGGAATGTGGGAGTAGGTGAGTGCAAGTGAATCTGAATGGAATAAGTCCAGAATATGTCCACAAGTGATTATGTATTCCAATTTTGATACAATGTTTCTATAAAGTACAATCTGTCATAGTTTACTATACATGTGTTTTCTACAACAAAGGTACATTTTGCATTGCAAGTGGAAGGGGGTCCATTGTCGGGGGGGGGGGGGGGGGGGAGGGGGGAACAAGATTAATCGGAAAAAATCACAGATTGAGGAGACAGAGGGACAGATATAACATACAGGATGATACAAAAATATTTTGATGGAGAGGAAGATTGGCAATGATCAAAAAATTGAGGAGACAGATCTATAAGAGTGTTAAAGCAGAGTATCTGAAAGAATGAATGAGACAATTAAAAGACCGGACATGCAAACAAGGATATGTAGGAATAAACAAGGTGATTCGCAGACCATGAGTCTTGCCTGATTTCACAATCAATAATATTGCTGAGTTGTTTTTCAAGTATTTAAAATGGTGCCTAGATGACCTTTGACCTCATCATCCTCAGCAACACACATGTTGTATTATCCAAGGCTCTTATGTACCAAGTGTGAACACAATTGATGCAGAAATAAAGAAATGAGAGCAAATTAAACAAAAATTTGAAAATTTTTGTAACAAACCAACAGACCAACACATTAACAGGAAAAGTGATTACTATGGTAGGTCTCAGCTGAACTTCATTCAGGCAAGACCAATGAAAAGTTAAATGAAACGTTTGCATGAATTTGAATAATTCAGGTAAAAAGTGCTTATTGGTGCAGTTCAAAATATTGAAGAGATGTCACTCCTACATGCCAGTTCATGGAAAAGCGATCCGATAATGCATTGTGCAGCCACATTCAGATTTTGTTTGCAGCCATTAATGCAAAAGAAATCTGGATGTGCAATATGGCAAGACTCTCCCAGAAATGCAGTAGGTAGATTTCTTACCGAGGGGGAATTTCGCCTGGTAGTGCAAACCCATGCCAAACGATGTTGCGTAGATTGAGACTGGTAGGAGGTCCCATCAGGACGCGAAGGCAGAAGAGCTAAAAATGCAAGGAACAAAGGGAAACACACTCATAAATACTATCTAGAAAATAGTAAAACTTTCGGTAACACCACGTGGTTGTAATCTTTCAGATAATTGACCCACTTATGGGGTGAATAGGAAAGGAAAGTAAAAAGAAGAGAGTTTATAACTCTATTTTTTATCACACTTACACAAGACTATCTTTAAGCTTTAGTTCTTGGTGTTTGAAACCAAAAACAAGGCATTAGCAATATTGTGTCTCGCCCACTTGCAAAAATAACCAGAAATATCGCGATCTCTGTTGCTACGCAAAAGAAAACTGAAACAAACAAATAAGCAACTTTAAACAGACAACATCAAAAGCAGGTGCAAAATAGTGACTTTGAATAAATTTGCATAAATGTGCATGAGTAATGTTTGCCTAAATCTACATCAGTAATGCTCACGCATGCTCACACAATTCTGTGCACAAGTTAGGAAGCCTTCACCAAGAGTCTTGCAAGTAAACTTTAATGTATGACCTCAAATGACCTTTGACCTTATCATGTGACCTCTTACAGCACAATAACATGCATGTGCCCCCAGTGCATCCATCATCCAAGTTTGATTGCCATTGTAGCAACATGTGATGAGTTATGTGTGATAAGAGAGTCTTGCAAGTAAACTTTAACGTATGACCTCAAATGACCTTTGACCTTATCCTGTGACCTCCAACGGTACCATAACATGAAGGTACCCCCAGTGCATCTATGACCCAAGTTAGGTTGTAATCCAAGCAACCCATGTGAAGTTATTTGTCAAAAGAGAGTCTTGCAGGTAAACTTTAACGTATGACCTCAAATGACCTTTGACCTTATCCTGTGACCTCCAACGGTACCATAATATGAAGGTACCCCCAGTGCATCTATGACCCAAGTTAGGTTGTAATCCAAGCAACCCATGTGAAGTTATTTGTCAAAAGAGAGTCTTGCAGGTAAACTTTAACGTATGACCTCAAATGACCTTTGACCTTATCCTGTGACCTCCAACGCCACCATAACATGAAGGTACCCCCAGTGCATCTATGACCCAAGTTAGGTTGTAATCCAAGCAACCTATGTGAAGTTATTTGTCAAAAGAGAGTCTTGCAGGTAAACTTTCAGTATGACCTCAAATGACCTTTGACCTCATCCTGTGACCTCCAACGCCACCATAACATGAAGGTACCCCCAGTGCATCTATGACCCAAGTTAGGTTGTAATCCAAGCAACCGATGTGAAGTTATGGATCATAAGAGAGTCTTGCAGGTAAACTTTAACATTTGTGACGGACGACGGACGACGGACGACGGACGGACGACGGACGGACGACGGACGGACGACGGACGGACGCCATTTGGATCCCTTAGTCTCGCCTTCACCTCCGGTGGGCGAGACAATAAATGGGATGAAATGGAAGTATAAGAAGAGGGTGGGTTGTGATTGATAGATATGAACTAGCCACACAAGTAGTTCTACAGATAAACAAGGCATTAGCAATATTGTGTCTCGCCCACTTGCGAAAATAACCAGAAATATCGCGATCTCCGTTGCTACGCAAAAGAAAACTGAAACAAACAAATAAGCAACTTTAAACAGACAACATCAAAATCAGGTGCAAAATAGTGACTTTGAATAAATTTGCATAAATGTGCATGAGTAATGTTTGCCTAAATCTACATCAGTAATGCTCACACATGCTCACACAATTCTGTGCACAAGTTAGGAAGCCTTCACCAAGAGTCTTGCAAGTAAACTTTAATGTATGACCTCAAATGACCTTTGACCTTATCATGTGACCTCTTACAGCACAATAACATGCAGGTGCCCCCAGTGCATCCATCATCCAAGTTTGATTGCCATTGTAGCAACATGTGATGAGTTATGTGTGATAAGAGAGTCTTGCTAGTAAACTTTAACGTATGACCTCAAATGACCTTTGACCTTATCCTGTGACCTCCAACGGTACCATAACATGAAGGTACCCCCAGTGCATCTATGACCCAAGTTAGGTTGTAATCCAAGCAACCTATGTGAAGTTATTTGTCAAAAGAGAGTCTTGCAGGTAAACTTTAACGTATGACCTCAAATGACCTTTGACCTTATCCTGTGACCTCCAACAGCACCATAACATGAAGGTACCCCCAGTGCATCTATGACCCAAGTTAGGTTGTAATCCAAGCAACCTATGTGAAGTTATTTGTCAAAAGACAGTCTTGCAGGTAAACTTTAACGTATGACCTCAAATGACCTTTGACCTAATCCTGTGACCTCCAACGCCACCATAACATGAAGGTACCCCCAGTGCATCTATGACCCAATTTAGGTTGTAATCCAAGCAACCCATGTGAAGTTATGGATCATAAGAGAGTCTTGCAGGTAAACTTTAACATTTGTGACGGACGACGGACGGACGCCATTTGGATCCCTTAGTCTCGCCTTCACCTCCGGTGGGCGAGACAAAAAGAAGGGGAAAGAAAAGAGAAAAGGCAGGAGATGTTATATTAAGTGTTGCAACTAACTATAGGTTTCTTTCAAAATCTGAAAGAGAGGGAGAGAGAATCAGTCTCAACGTTTCGGGCAGTGTGCTCTGTCCATCATTCAGAGAATAACTAAAAAAAAAACTGATGAGTAGTAGTATTTTCGGGATCCGAAGGAATCCGAAATAACCCAAGAGTGTCTGAAACTGGCCAATAATAAAGTGAAAGGGCATTCTGGGGTAATTCGATTATTCGAGTTATCGAATCAGCGCATTTGTGAGAGAATGCAACGTAAACAATATAGTTCAGGGTCAAAGTGTTTACGCTAGCAAAGTGCAGAAGGTCAAAAGAGAAACTATTTGTTAAGCGCATCGCGCGCGATACCGGTAAAGTGCGCGCATGCCAAGTTAGCATACGCGGCACAACAACTGAATTCGCCTCACATGCTCAACAAGTTCCACTGGGGTTGGATGTTTTTCTTTTCCCGCCTCCCCACCCTTCTACTCTTCAGACAATAAGAAAGGAAGGACTAAGTAGTACAAAGTGAAAGAGCTAAAAGGAAGGGGGAGGGAAATATACACAGCAGGGCTCGGTGAGGATAGATTTGAGACATGTGGCCAAAAACAAAAAAGGGATGAGGATGATTATGGTTGGTTGGTTTGGCTTGATGCATTTTTAGATAAATGGTTGGTTGGTTGGGCTAGTATGCTTTTAATGAATGGATGGTTGGCTGGGCTTGTATTAATTCGTTTTATGGTTGGCTGGATGGGCTTGTATTCTTAATTGGAACAAAGTTTTGGTTGGTTGGTTGGGCTAGTGATGTTCCAAGAAATGGCTGGTTGGGTGGGCCAGTAAGCTATTTATGAATGAATGGTTGGCTGGGCTAGTATAATAATTCGTTTTAAAGTTGGCTGGATGGGCTTGTATTCTTAATTGGAACAAAGTTTTGGTTGGTTGGTTGGGCTAGTGATGTTCCAAGAAATGGCTGGTTGGTAGGGCCAGTAAGCTATTAATGAATAAATGGTTGGCTGGGCTAGTATAATAATTCGTTTTAGAGATGACTGGATGGGCTTGTATTTTTAATTGGAACAAAGTTTTGGTTGGTTGGTTGGGCTAGTGATGTTCCAAGAAATGGCTGGTTGGGTGGGCCAGTAAGCTATTAATGAATGAATGGTTGGCTGGGCTAGTATAATAATTCATTTTAAAGTAGGCTGGATGGGCTTGTATTCTTAATTGGAACAAAATTTTGGTTGGTTGGTTGGGCTAGTGATGTTCCAAGAAATTGCTGGTTGGTTGGGCCAGTAAGCTATTAATGAATGAATGGCTGTCTGGGCTAGTATAATAATTTGTTTCAAAGTTGGCTGGATGGACTTGTATTCTTAATTAGAACAAAGTTGGGTTGGTTGGTTGGTTGGGCTAGGGATGTTCCAATAATGTCATTTGGCTGCGGTACGATTGTATAGCAGGCAATGTTGTTTGTATTGTTAATCAATGCATACTTGTGTTAGGTACGGGGCCGTTGCCATACAGGAGTGCCGGCTAATTCTGCCACGGTGACCTGGGCACGTGTGGGGGTACGTGGCATCAATCAATACGTTAATGAATCATTCTAGTTTGAACTTTCAACGAGACAATTTTTATTTGCAATGAAAGTATGTTGTGTTATGTTATTTCATGACTGTGTTCACCAAGGTTTTCCAGAGTTTTTTTTCTCGTCGAGTTTTATCTCTGTTTTTTTATCCTGGAACACGCTCGGTCCGGTTTCCTGAAGGAAACCAGAAAAAAAAATGTTTGTTAAGCATTCATATATAATAAGAGGCCGGCTCCCAGTAGTCGTTGTCAGGCTATCCCACAATAATTGAAGTGTATTATTGTGTTTTTGGTTGTTTAGGGAGTTGGAGGGAAGACAGACGAAATAACATTTGTAATTATACAACAGACATGACTGGTTGGGTGGGCCAGTAAGCTATCAATGAATGAATGGTTGGCTGGGCTAGTATAATGATTTGTTTTAAAGTAGGCTGGATGGGCTTGTATTCTTAAGTGGGACAAAGTTTGGTTGGTTGGTTGGGCTAGTGGTGTTCCAAGAAATGGCTGGCTGGTTAAGCCAGTAGACTATTATGAATGAATGGTTGCCAGCAGGGCTAGTAATAATTAGTTTCATGGTTGACCGGATGGGCTTGTATTCTTAATTGAAACAAAGTCTTGGTTGGGTGGTTTGGATTGAAGATTCATCTGAAAATACGGTTTTGGCATTCTTTATTGTGAAAATATGCTGAAGGATTGTGGCTCGTAGAACCTTCTTGGACACTGTAATTAAGTAGATATAAGTGCCCAGATAGATGTATCGAAGCTTATCATATCTCATCCTGCTATGAAATTATTGTATGTATGTTTGGGGTTGAAAATTGTCAAGGTTGCTTATTGCTATTGATATTTATGTTAATTGTTGTTCAGAACAGGGGAGAGCGGTTTGCCCAATGGCAAGGAGGGGCTCTCAGTAGAAGAGGTTGTTTAGGGGAATCCGTAATCTCAGGAAACTGGGACTTCGGTTGGATCTCTTCCTCCCGGCTGGTCACGTGACCCGGGTTCCCCTATTTAGTATCTCGTTTTTATTTAGACTCTCCCCTCTTCCCTGTACAATAGTGCGGGTACAGATATCGCCCCTTTCATTGCATTTCTGTTATTTGATTGTGACATTAATTGTTGGACGGTTTGAAAGGGGGAAATTCTATCCCCAGTGGAATAAATGTTGAGAAAATGGCAAACAATGTATCCATGTTGTATTTCTTCTCACAATTTCAATTTACAAAGAAATTTTAGGCATGCACCCAGTAGTAAGGATAGCGTGCTCCATCTAGTAAATGATTGAAAAAAATAAAAGGGAAACATGTTTTACACACACTCCTTTCCCAATACTCACTCAAAACCCATCAACCCTATCAAATACTGACCACAAATTGACAACAAACTTATGAATGTATTCATTTTAGATGAAAGCTGCAGCTTCTAATATAAAAACTGACATATGCTGGGAAAATAAGCTGGATGTTTTTATATCAATGATGGGGCTATATACCTTTATCTATTATCATATGACAGATTTACAAGACCGTAAGTGAAAAGAGTTTAAATTTCTGAAAGGGCAAAATTCTTGTACAATTAAACTCAGGTTTACATTCAATTTCTCCTACTATCCATTTAAATTATAAACTTTACCAGGGCTACAACATATGTAGCTTATCAATTATCGTACCTTATACTTAATTGTAACTACCTGTAATTCACCTGGAGAGAATGAGCTGTATAATAAGCACAGTGGCTGTTGCAAACTTGCACAGGATATGTTATAGTTTTCGAATTCTCCAAAGGGGAAATTCGTCCCATGATGCACCAAGTAGCGACATTCTCAGCCATGTCCGCTTCCGGTCTCATCCTCTAGTACTCTCATACAAGTACACTAGACCGGAAGCAGACCTGACAGCACACGAAATCAGAATGTGGATGCACAGTGCATCATGGGAAGACTTTTTCCTTATAAGGGGTAAGGAGAATTGATGGGATCTGTTTAAATTATGATTCACAATCAATATGTAATTACCAGTACTATCGTTATCCACTTACTGCTGGGATGCTGAACAAGCTTTGTAACTCTGGTGTAACAAGCAAATCCTTGAGCAGCGATGGACATGGCTGATTTTTCAACAAATAGACCTGAAAGTGTGGACATGAAATTCTGATGATTTATTCATAATATTTTTTGTGCTTTCACTCATTTTGACCGCCACACTGGCTGCCACTGACAAAACCATGAAATATTTCCATTTAATTTGTTGAATATCTGACATGGAAATACAACAGTCTACAAGATCATTCTTCACAACTTAACTAGCATTCAAATTTACGTGGGGTTCCAAAGCCAGACTGATTTAGGGAAAGCATTCTCTACCTATGCAAGCTATTCCAAGTAAAATGTGGCATTCCAACTAATCTTTATTCCAGTACCCAATCCAGACTAAATTGTTGAAGACAATCCATGCTTATCGCATGTTACTTGAATTGACTTTTTTAAAACCTATTTTAACAGTGATAAGATGGAATCAATCCAGCAATGAGAGATATGATTAATGATACAAAATTCATGACCAATATATATGTGAGTTTACCTCGCATGTTATTTAGACAAAAGAACTTTGAGACATGTTTTCAAAATATTTTCACAATTTTTTAAAGGATTGTACCATGTTTAACTTGTGAAGATGCAGAATTACAATGATAACAACCATACACAAATGAAAAACAAGGATTGCCCATGCTCTTTGTAATAATGATAATAATAAACAGGAATAACGATGATATAGGGCCTGTGATCAAATATTTTTTTTTAAAGTTACATTCCACATCAAAGAAGTTTGTAAATGTTAGAAAGGTCAAGTTTGTAACACCCACAAAGAAAAGAACAACTACTGCAAAGGTAATTGAGGTCTACTCACATCTCCAAGAGCTCTCTCTAAGGCAGATGTTGTAAGGAGCAGGCCCACTAACGATCGTCTCATGTCATCTGCTTTCAGCTGGTTGAATGCAGCCAGAAAAACCTGTGCCAAAATGATCATGAGAAATTCTGAGCCTCTCATGTGACAGATCAATGATGACAGTGAAGGGTGTTTAATGTGAGGTAGTCTTGCAACATCAGATGAGCATTGTAGGGAAAGTCCACCCTCAAGTCATGTTGGTTTTTATGAAAGCAAAAAACATATTAGTTAAGGTTTGACGAAGATCTGTCAAAGGTTAAGAAAGTTAAGAATCTTTCAAGTTTGAATTTTGAGATGAAACGTGTAAGATGAACTTCTATATTGTGTTGTATGCAGTATGATTCAAAATATTATCATTTTCTGGTGAAGGAATAAATCTTTTCCACACAGGTTTGTGTGAAAAAAAGCATGTGTCTAACAATACATCAAATGCACAATCAAAATGGTATATATCCTTTTGAGAAAATTAACATTTTCACAAATAAAAGTAAACAACATCTTGCACATGGTGTCACAAAATTAAACTTCTCAACTTTCTATTGTTGACAGATTTTTATCAAACCTTTACTAATGTTTCTTTCATGTTTTTGCTTTTAACAAAACCAACTTGACTTTAGGGTGGACTTTTCCTTTAAAGTCTATCATATCAAAAGGATATTAACTCATGTACTAAGAGCCAATTGGCAAATTGATGGGCTATCTGCTCTGGTCTAAATTCTATGGAACATAAACTGGTCTGGCTGAAGTTGGCTGATTACTGTCCAATCAAAGATTTTTTAGTTAACTTTATACATCATCACACAACATTCATCATCTCATAAAAATTCCTTTCTCACATCATTTTAAGTAATACTTGTAAAACTAATAAAACAAGAAGATCTGCATGTGCTGGTTACTAAAATACCAATTTCAATGTTCAACAGAAGCAAATAATGTGGTCTTTTCATAAAGTTGGTTGCTAAAGCTGGCTTTGTTACATATAATGCTGCTTTCAGAATGTAAATTTGTCACATTCCTACACACCAACCTGGGGATATCCAGTCCAATCAAACCAGGAACCGTACTTCTCTCTGAATTCGTCATCGGTGAGTGATATGACATGATCGTGTATTTCTTTGCAAAGAGGCGCAAGTCTTCCCACCACCTCCACAAACTCACTCTGTGTATCCCAAGAATCTGCAACAAGAATCAATAAAACAAGGAAGAAGACAATGAAAATGCAAGTCAGTTATTTGGAAATTAATTTGCATAAATGGCGGATTCAGGATTTGGACATGGGGTGGGGGGAGGGGGTTCCGACTTGTCATAAAAGCATTGAGAACAATAAAGGTCAATGATAAGCACCATAACCAATGAGAAAACTAATTGTCGCCCAAAAAATAATAAGGGGTGGGGCACACCTATTTCTCCCCTTGCCTGGATATGCCACTGTTTTTGCATTAGTTAAATCCAAATATCAAAAATGAAAGAATATATAACATATTGTGTGGACGCTTTGCCCTTCCAGCCTATAATTTGATAAGTTGTGGACTTTTATGCCACTAGGAAATTTTATGTGCAGCAATTTAGATTTTACAAGTGCCAAACATGTTATCTGTTTAGCCCCTCTTCCACTTTCTTCTTAGCCTAATACCTAGGCTCCTTTCTTCCTAGATTCATGAACTCTGTCACAGCTTTCTATTCCTCAAAATCTAAAAACTTGTTTCAAAGTAAATCATGTAAAAAATTGAATACCATATTCATCTCTGAAAGCAACCTCTGTAAGAGTTTCCCAGCATATCAGACCACTGGGTTGAAGAATCCCTGATGATGGAAATGATGATGGTGATGCTTGTCCACCAATCTTACAAATCAGATGCTGGACTTTAGGTGCCAGGAAGGTTTTCCACTGTAAGACATCCTCAAGGAGAGGAGGTGGTGCTCCATCAGCAAATGCCATTGTCCATTCATATCTATACAACAAAGAAATCAACGAATCGATATCAATTCTCCATTTCCCATTGTCCATGTTGCATAATGCATTGCACAGCTACATCTTCATTCTTTGGGCTGTCATTGTTTACTTCCGGCCTCATATACCAACACTAGACTTGGAGCAGACATGAGGGCAAACACGAGTCTGAACGAAACAAAAGTCAACACATTGAATTTATTAATTTATTATCGTTAATTGCAAATGCACCTCAATACTCAAATCATACAGTGTGTTTCTATGAAAAAGAAAAGAGCTTCAATGAAGAACAAAAGACTTCCTGAGAAAAAAAACTCACAGACACAGTCACACACACACATGCACAAACAAACACACACAAGGCAACATTGATTTAAAATAACATTATACCAACATCCATGAGAAAATAAAATGGTTCGCATGGTGAAGTTAAATGAGCGGCTCATATTCAAAGTGACTAGGTAGAAATTGCTATTTATTTGAGTATTGCAACACACAGTCACAACTTAGCGTTATGTTCGCACATTACTTATACTCTGTTGCAAGCTATTTCTATACACCGTCTACGACGAGTGGGACAATGCTAAAATGTGTTTCCGCCATAGGCCATAAGCGGGTCCAAACTAGGGGTATAATCCTTTCCGTTCGCTTAAATTTACTCACCAAATGATTTGAGAAAACTTGAAATCTTATATCAACTTGATATATTTTAAGAAGTTTTAGTCTCTGCTCTGCTTTCACTTTAATTTTTTCTATATGATTGTTTTCAGAAGATATTGTCCGTTTGCTTTCTTTTGTCGTCTGCTAGATTGGGTAGTTTCTCAATAGAGGGCGACAAACTCATAAAGTCAGCGCGACAGAAGAGTCGGCCGGCGTGATGCACCGTTCAAACGCATAATACAATCGGGGATAACCGTTTTATGAGAATATCTACCAAATCGAAAGAGACTGCGATCTATTTAAAGTCATTTTTTGTTAAACTTTATTTCACTAGTGGAGGGGGGGGGGGGCGTTGTACGAAAAGATCACTGGAAGAACATAATGTAAACTAATTAACAGCATTATACTAATAGCTGACGTATAAGATTAAAACCATATCAAAATTGTTACTCTCCCATGAAAGTGGAGCCAACTCGATTACGTGTCAAAAATTAGGGGTTTTTTAAGTACATGTAACTTAATGCTGCTTCCTTTTATTTTTTGTATAGCGCCATCACGATCTTTACGGCGCATCAGCTCAGTCAATCACTTAAGTTTTTGAGAGTTTTTTCCCATTTCGATCATTAGTCCGCCACATTCGTCGGAACCGAACAACACGTTCAATCACGATTTGTTATCTGTTGACAAAACTTATTTCACGAATAGAGCTCCTGTCAACAAAACACTTTTGACTTTTTAATGTCAATGTTTTTGCTGTGGCAATTAGAGACATTTTTTAATGTCTAGTGTAGAAAAACACGACTCTTTCTTCAACAGCACGAAGTATATGTTTTAAAAGTGGTATAATTATGACATGATGAATTTTGATACGTGTTCGATACAACTTTATCGATTTTCGGACAATAATTTTCAATGTCCATTGTTATCCATTCAAATATAAGGGAAAGAAAATTTGAAAAAAAGGGGACGATCAAAGTTTTGTTTGATTTAGTAGTGTTTACAGCACATATACACACATCATGCACACATATACAGACACAATCGCACACACACACATACATATCTAAATAATTATATTTTCAGCTTTCTAACAGCAATATGCAAGTAAAAAGTTTCTCAAACTTATTTCCACATTTCGACCACAGATCGACAGATCACTTTGTCACGCTCCAAGTAGATCCGGCATCTATTTTGTAATGTTTTAAAAATATATTATTAAAAGAGACATTTACCATATAATATCTCCTGTCAGCAATGATCAAATTCAAAGAATTACGTATCCTGATTCCGTTGTCATTTTTCACCGCATATTCACAATGTTCCAATTATCATTTTATTACAATAAGCCAGTATTGAATTCCGGTATCTTTAACAATAATAATCCACAGGCATGAAGGAGTGTGTGTGGTATCTCTTCATTTATGCATCTCTCTCTCTCTCTCTCTCTCTCTCTCTCTCTCTCTCTCTCTCTCTCTCTCTCTCTCTCGATCTTCCCCTCCCCCTCTCTCTCAATTTCCCTCCCTTCCCCCTTTCCTTCCCCTCTCTCTTCCTTGCAAACACCCCCCCTCCTCTCTCTCTCTCTCTCTCTCTCTGTCGCTCCTACTTATCTTCCTGTCCCGCTGTTTTCTTCTGCATCTCCCCAATTCATGCAATTACCCAACTTCCCAACTTTTACAATTGGCTCCGTTTCGCTGACGTGCAGGTCAATTTTAACCTAAAGTGACCTAAAATGTCAAAACATTCGTGCATAGAAAAAAAATCATCGTAGCTCAAAATAAACTCCGATTGTATTGACGTGTGGCCACTATTAACAAAGCCCGAGATTGGTCAATTTGTGTCCAAACCCTATGAAAGGCGTTTTTTTTTATTGGCGTCTGCAAGTCACAAAAGTCGGTGAAGTCAGTCCTATTCAAGTGACCGTTATTGAGCGTGTAATGGGGACATTACTCTTTGTTCTCACTGAAAAGGGATGACAGGTAGATAAAGGATTAATTACGTCTTCACGATTGCGGCGGCCGCAACCCCTCTTTTCTTTTTTCTTCGCGTGAAGGGGTGACGGGTAACAATGAGTCGTGGGTCACCCACCCCGCCGTCCAGGAATTCTATGAATTTCCAGCATTTCAGTGAATTGCTGAGGGTCAATGACTGCGTGTACATTCAACCCATCTCAACATAACCAAGGCTTGCTGCGGACCCGGGCTGCGGGTCCCTGGCAACCCGCGTCATTTCCAAGTACAGGTTGGGGGTGGTCATACCGTATCGTCCATTTTACGCGCGCAATAATGTTTAACCTTCAACGTCCCATCGGTGGCTTGTTCATCATTAATATTCACATGTCCCACACACAAAGGGTTAATCACTCTTTATGTGCCTGCCATGTGTGAATGCTGTTGCCTGCAATGTTCAGAAACCCCAAAGAGCAGCATTAATCTGACAGAGAAAGGGGCCAATGTGTGAGTCAATTATGTTCATAACAATATTACATAAATGAAAATATCTCAGTTATTAATGAAGTATAAATCATTCAGCTACGAGTTGTAATATGTTATTTTATAATCATGATGATATTTAGTAAACAATCCCGATCTATCGAAACATGTGCGTGCATACAACACGTATTAAAACACACCATAAATACCAACTACTACTACTACTATATTATGTCTTCTACTGCTGCTACTGATGCTGCTACCATTACTATTCTACTACTACTACTACTACTATTACTACTACTATTACTACTGCTACTACTACTACTACTACTACTACTACTACTACTACTACTACTACTACTACTACTGCTGCTGCTGCTGCTGCTGCTGCTGCTGCTACTACTACTACTACTACTACTACTACTACTACTACTACTACTACTACTACTACTACTACTACTACTACTACTACTACTGTACTTCTACTATGGCCTACTTATAATATTCATGTTGTTGCTTCTTCAACATAATGATTTTATGTCACTAAGGACACCACACACAAAGTATCATTTAGATACAAAGTGTCCCTATTCTACTTAAGGGTTAGAAAATGGGGAAATTCTCCAAAATTTGAATATTTTCCTCCCCAACTTTCCCTTCTTTTCGTAGTTTATTTTCATGATAATAATGTCGTATCTGGATTGTTAATAGTCTGCGTCCCACACATTGCACACATAACAATTTATCCCTTAGGTTTGCCCACGGCAAATACAGACGCCTGAACAGCGGAGCAATCAAATATAGGGGAAAGGTAGCTCATTGAAGTCATAATGATCATTAGTAGGGGCGTACCCATTGCTGCTAGTTTCACATCCGCCGTGGATATGTGAGTCATGCTTCGTCTATTCTATTACATTTTAACTATTTTCGTGTCGGATAATGCGCTACTATTATGGTGAAACATGTTGGTACTGGACGGAGATCTTAAACGTCCTCATCGATACACTGAAGTGTATATGATGCAATCACTATAATTGCCTTCCAATCTTGGGCACCAAGCTCTGATTGAATATTATGTTACTCTCCAGGCCCCCTTTATGTCATGTATGATGATATGATACGAGTATATCCAGCAAGCAATATAAGTTCCCAACTTTCCAATTTAAACGATTAGAAGTTCCTGTATTACTTTCATACATCAATCTATTTCGGTATGCTATATGTGGACATTTGCAAGGACAGACTTTATTCATTTTGTCACAGTCTTATATCTTCTGTAAAATCATTTGAAACTTGTAATAAGTAGGTATTACACAATATTGTACAAAAAATATAAAACGGTCTTCTTAAAATGTCGGGAAAACAACACGGGGTACCAGGTACACAAGTACACATGTAAGTACATGTACATGCATATTTGATGCGGTATATACCATATGAGTTATGGCATGCAAGGAAATAAAGATGAGAAAATATTGAGATACTGGATCACAGAATAGTCAACCAAGCAATGATTACAGCCGCGTGCTGGCGCCTTGGAAGCTTGCCCAGTGAGGACTGGCCTGGCATTACCATGTCGGATTACGGGGGGTCGTGTGGCAGCAAAGGCAGGTTTGGTTAGATCACAGAATTGGTAGGAAATGAGAGGTAATCCGGCTCGCTGGCCAGCAATCAGACAACATATCTATGACGAGGACAGACGATCAATCAAAAGACTGGCTCACATCAGGTCCAAAAACCTCCCACACAATCTAGTACTATTATATACATACAATCGTCTCGGAGATCGTTCCTCTCGCAGAGTCACTCTACATTGTTTTTTTGTGTTGAATTTTTACGAGTCGGATGCGACGCGTTCGCAACAATAAGTTTGCGTGACGTCAGCAAATGTCCGCGTTTTAATGGAGCGGATCGGGAAAAATGTCGTCAAACTAAATTGGCATTATGCTCTAATTCATATTTGATTAGAGACACTGCGATTAGATTTTCCGTGATAAGGCAAATTCACAGTGACTGTCAGAATTCTCTTCCTCTCTCTCTCTCTCTCTCTCTCTCTCTCTCCCTCCCCCTCTCTCTATCTCTCTCTCTCTCTCTCCCTCTCTCTCTCCCTCTCTCTTCTATTTCTCGTAATCTGAATCTAATTTTCCATTTCCCATATAAAAAGCCTAATGTTAATATCTGAAATTCAGATAAAGCACGACATGTAAATTTGTAGCGTCATATTACTGCGTAATCAAAATGACATCCATTCATATGCGACGAATGCTGCAATTAGATAAACAACTTCAAAAGAACTAAAATAGTAATGAAGTTAGCCGCGTAGATAAGAATATTGGTAATATGCAAGAACCACAATAGAATTAACACCCTCTGGCTAATTAGTAGCAGGATCAAGGCGAACCTCCAATACCCCGAAATGGGTAGAATTTTGTAGCACCCTAACCCCGTTTAGAGGCGCAAGGCTCGCTTAAGATTATTCGACGAAATTTCAGCCCGGTGACGATAACTAGGCATCATATTACATCACTTGATCCTTCGTGCAAATGGATATAGAACGAAGTTGCTTTTAGCATTAATTAGTCAGACAATGTACAAACCCTTCATGGCGATGGAAGGGGCGGGAAAGGGAAGCGGTGAGATTCCGCAGGCAAAGGGCACGCAGGCAATCATTTCGATTCTTAATTAAAACGCGCTGATCGTGTGGAAACCTGGTCTTTGCTCGTTTTCTGTCTATCAGTGGGGTCGTGAGGGGGGAGTGGGAGAACGAACGGATATATTCTCTCTCACTCCCCCCCCCCCCTCTTTCTCTCTCCCTGTCGTTATCTATTATCTCTCTTATCTCTTACTCTCTCTCTCTCTCTCTCTCTCTCTCTCTCTCCCTATCTCTCTCTTTCTCTCTTGTCTCTCTTGTCTCTCTGTCTGTCTGTCTCTCTTTCTCTCTCCCTCTCCCCCCCCCTCTTTCTCCAATTCTCTCCCCAAATCTTCACCTCTCTCTCTCTCAATCTCTCTCTCTCTCTCTCTCTCTCTCTCTCTCTTCTCTCTCTCTCCCCCCCCCCTCTCTCTCTCCTCCTCTCTCTCTTGTCTCTCTCTCTCTCTCTCTCTCTCTCTCTCTCTCTCTCTCTCTCTCTCTTAACTACCCTTCCACCAAAAGTGCACCCAGTGATGGCAACGAGCATGTCACTACGCGCATGTCATGCCTGTTGTAAACAGTTCCATGCGATAAGCCTCCAAATCTTCAAATAATTTTCTCCTAAGATAATGATCGGAGCTCATAAACATTAAGTACATTTTCAACCATATTTTTTTAGGGTGGTCAACATCCATACTTCCGGCAAAACATGCATGAAATTTTTGTTATGCAACTCTAATGGAAAGTTTGTCTCCTTTTTTTTTCGTTGGTGATAATATTACAGAAGGAACATACACTGGTCTCGTCCAAATGGAATTACGCCAATAACCTGCTCGTATTGGCAACTATGTGATGACCACGTGATGAAATAGGCGTAGCAATGACGTTGAGTGTATGTGTGTATGTATGTGTGCATGTGTGTGTGGAGAGCAAGATATAATTTATTCACACACATTATGTATACACACATATGCACATAAACACTGTGAAAAGATGGTATTAATAATAGAAATAAACAAGAATGGAAAGAAATTATTCACAGCCTAATAAAATATACACAAATTACACTACTGGCCAAAATTAATTAGCCACCTCCTGTAAAAGGGTACTTCATGCGTATTCTTTAGAAATGCATTAAGAAAACTTTGTGTACTGACAAATAAATCATAATTTCTAAACCCCAAATGTATCAAACTACCTTTTTTCTCTATGAAACAATAAATAAATCGCAATGTAATGGGAAAAATGAGTCAGTATTTGGTTTGTCCACCTCATGTCTTGATTAGGGCAACAACGCGTTTTGGCATACTGTCCACCAGTTTCTTCAAATATTTAGCTGGGATGGCTTTCCACTCTTTTTCAATTCTTTCCTGTAGTTCTGCAGCAATCCTGAATCTATTTTGTTCATTTTTCCTCCCAATGAAGTCCCACACATGCCCGACTGGGTTCATGTCAGGACTGTTGCCAGGCCAACATGGCCAAGGGAGAATCCCGAGATGGTTTTCTGCTTCCCACTTCTTCACAGCCCTGACAGTGTGACAGGGAGCATTGTCTTGCTGAAACACTGCCTCTCCATCTCCGAATAGATGTTTCATAGATGGTAGAGCACAGTATTTCAAGATCTTGAAATGTTCCCCATTAATGGAGCCATTCACCAATCACACCAGTCTTGGCAAAGCAACCCAGACCATAATTCCCATACCTCCGTGCTTCATCGTCGGGTTCAAGCATTCAGGGAGGTCTTCTTCACCCCTTCTTTTCCTTATGCAGATTGGCCTGTCGCTAACCAAGCTGAATCTGCTCTGATCAATGAAGAAAACCTTGTCCCAATCGCTGTTCCTGTTTTCTTGTACCCAAAGCAAACACTTTCTTCTTGCAGTGGCATTAGAAGAGGTTTCTTCTTGGCTCTGCAGTACTTCAGAAGTTCAGATAGCCATCTAGAAGCCTTCGTCTCACTGTTCTAGAACTTATGGACATACCAAAGTTTGTCTCAAGCTCTCTCGCCATTTGTTTGGAGGTCTTTCTCGTGTCTCTCAGGGATTCTCTGATTATGACTCTGTCTTGCCTTGGTGTTGTGAACTTCTTCCTTCCTCTTCCTGGCCTATCATTAACTTTACCAGTCTCTCTGTGCTTCTTTATCAACTCTTGGATGGTTCTCCTGGCAACGTGCAATCTTTCAGCGATTTGGTTCATACCATACCCTCATTCTGTCTGGGGTTGCCTTGCCAAGACTGGTGTGGGACGGCTGCATGAGGTGAATGGCTCCGTTAATGGGGAACATTACATCAAGATCTTGAAATACTGTGCTCTACCATCCATGAAACGTCTATTGGGAGATGGAGAGGCAGTGTTTCAGCAAGACAATGCTCCCTGTCACACTGCCAGGGCTGTGAAGAAGTGGGAAGCAGAAAACCATCTCGAGATTCTTCCTTGGCCTGGCAACAGTCCTGACATGAACCCAGTCGAGCATGTGTGGGACTTCATTGGGAGGAAAATTGAACAAAATAGATTCAGGATTGCTGCAGAACTACAGGAAAGAATTGAAAAAGAGTGGAAAGCCATCCTAGCTGAATATTTGAAGAAACTGGTGAATAATATGCCAAAACGCGTTGTTGCCTTAATCAAGGCAAGAGGTGGACAAACCAAATACTGACTAATTTTTCCCATTACATTGCGATTTGTTTTATTGTTTTATAGAGAAAAAAAAAGGTAGTTTCTTCCATCTGGGGTTTAGAAATTATGATTTATTTGTCAGCACACAAAGTTTTCTTTATGCATAAAGAATACACATGAAGAACCCTTTTACAGGAACTGGCTAATTAATTTTGGCCAATAGTGTATATCCAGACAGATACGCACGACCACAATACACACCCTCAAACGTACACATTCACGCATAATCCTATATGCATATAAACAGAGACACACATACACTCTATGTGTAATATTATGTGCGCATATGACGTTTGTGCGTGTGGTTGTGTAATGTGTAACAGTTACAAACAAGATACATCTCTATTTACTTATTGCTTCAACAACCATGACAACAGATAAAGATGAGCGGGTTATTAATTCGTCATAATGTATACCTGCGGTCGTGAGGCAGGGGGGAATGTGGGTGTGTTTAATAGGAGATAAATACCCCGTCAACTACAACTTTGACAATGAGTGAAAAGTCGTAAAATTGATATCATCTTTATTCAATCTGGCTAAAATATTTCAAAATACCGGATGTTTATCGCCAGTGTGATGATCATTAAATCACATTGGTAAAACAGAAAGTTAGAATTATAAACATAATCAATGAGAAACTATAATTATGCATGCAAAATAGATTATAATCCATAAGCCACAGTAATTGATTGTTGTTCTCGACTTCTAAGAAGCAAATACGAGCAACTGTTTCAAACTGGGAGCTGGGGGGGGGGAGGGGTGATAATATTGCTTGGTGAAAATTGATCTATAAATTGATATTAAAGCTTGACCCATTTTGTTACGACGGTTTCATGGTAACAAAATGAGTCAAGCTGCCATGCTTACTGATGAGATAGTGAGACAGAGAGGGGGAGAGAGAAAAAAAAAATGGGGGGGGGGGGGGAGTCAAAGTCGTCACCGACTTGTTACATCCCTTTCCGTGTCGTTCTGCTCGACGAGAGCCTGGCCAGTAAAAGCCCACCGCAGAAGACACGATTTTGCCTCGATTCTGCAGTCGCTAAGTGCCTTCGACTGGAAATGTTACATTGTCTTCTTGCACAAATCACATGACCGGGCGCTGCGATTCAGCCACTCGCGCGGTCGCACAAACGATTGGATCGTGTTGTCTGTGGTTGCTACGTCCACTGCATGACCAGGGAGATGGGGGGAGCAGTTCTTGGCGTATCCTGAGATCGATCAATCGTTGTTAGAGCAGCGTGAAGGTGGCTTGATCTCTGCTATTTGTGGGTGTCGCGTGGTGTTCCCGCCTCCTTGATTACCGCCGCGCTGCTGTTAACGTACCCATCTCGCTCTCGTTCTCTCTCTCTCATCTTGCCCCCTCTCTTTCTTCATCATGTTGTCCTACTCCTCCTCCCCCCCCACTCTCTCTCTCTCTTGCTCTTTCCTCCCCTCTCTCTTTCCCTCGCTCTATCACCCTCTCTTCTTCATCTTGCCCTCTGCTCCTTTTTCTTTTTTCCTCTTTTCGCCCTCTCTCTCTGTGCGCTCTCCAGAGTTTTCCAGAAAACGACATGCTTAAGATGATTATGATTCGCCTTCTTAAAAGCTTCTTCCGCAAGCACAAACAAAGACGCTCTCTCTCTCTCTCTCTCTTTCTCTCTCTCTCTCTCTCTCTCTCTCCCTCCCTCCCTCTCTCACTCTCTCTCATTATATCAACACACATACATGCACATACATACACATACACACACGTTAATGCACACACGTACACACGCACACACATACACACACACACACACACACTAAGGAAGGAAAGCTATATGATTGATAATAATCCCAGTGTTTTCTCGTCAACGACATGTTTGGTATGACTCCACAGTATTCGACATCTATTTTGGCTTGATAACGTAAATAAAACCTATTGTGGTACTCTGGGGAAAAAAAAAACATGTTTAAAGTAGGAAGTTTAAGACCTCATTTGTCCCTCTTGAAACGTGTCTTTAAGGTGCGGATTTGTTTGTGTCCGCATGTAAAGTAGACACTGTAGATGACACATGCGTGGCAAAGGATATACATACATCTTACTGGCTACATTACATACTCACATATAACTTTAGCTTCTGAGCTAGTTTCTAGAAATTCTGTTTCGGGTGTGGTAAGGAAAGCTTAAGAGATTGTGATGGATTCCTATTTCAGACATCTTGATGGATTGTGTGGCGTGGTCCCGCGGACAAGCAATTTGATGCAGATACTTTCCTATACTACACGCCAGCCGCCCATGAATACCGACCGGATTAAACCGAAATTATCGCATACGACGGCCAACAAATGACCTTGACAATACAACCGGTAATTTGAACTTGGATTCTATTTATATCAACAAACTGGAGAAAGGGTAGCCGGGAAGAAAAGGGGAGGGTTGCTTTCGTGGTTTGAAAGAGAGTGCGTCTTACCAGGTCACCTGTAACGATGTTGCTTGTACTTTTGCTGTCTATTGATCTCGCCTTGTGTGCGGCGGCCTAGTTGTTTGTGGCCCAGCGCGCTGGGGCCTATTGTGCGCGCGTCTCACGACCTTGGACTGTGAGCACCGATCGGAGCGATTATTGCCACGTTTGATTCGGCTGGCGTGTCGGGGGGAAGATGCTGGGTGTTAGGCTGCACTCTAGCCGAGATTCCACCATCCCGTGCTTTAACACGACTCACAATTAAGCGACAGGTCGTGGCCAGGCCATAGGCCAGCCCAGCCCATTAGCTAGGATAGGCGGGCCGCGGATGCCTACATGCTGGTCTACCTGCCTTCCCGCCCTACGATGGAGCCTGGCCCCAATCACAACCATAAGACTATTTAGGTCGAAATCTGTGCCGAAAGATATAGGTTACTATGGCAGGGCCAGGGCACACAGTATGCAAACAAAAACAGTATATTAGGGTCCCATCATTGAACCTCGTATATTCCCTCATCGTGATTTCATTCTGGCTAATTGAGTTCTTTGAATATATTTATTATTGCTCGTAGTTTTTTCGCGTTGTTGCATACTTACTAGACTGGTTATCTCCTGTAGATATTAAAATCAACATGGGCGTCCAATCTAAAAAAAAAAAGAAATTAAAAAAAAATATATACTACCAGGTGGAGATGCATGGGTAACACGCTCACACAAGTCATACAAGAATTATTAAGGTATAATTTAGTCTAAATGTGTAAATAATATATCCACACACATAGAGTCGCATGATTATCTAGGTCTATGTAAGTCGTACACACTCACTCCGCTGTTGAAAGGCGGCGAGGATTTAGTTCTCTTTATCGTTTGATTACTCCAATCACTTTGAGTTTTGAGTCCAGACTATCATGAGACATATAAAGTATGTAATTGTGTTAAAGATCTGCAGAGTAAAGTTTGGAAGTATTCAATCACAAATTCTATCCGTCGTCGCTCACACAAAAGGGTGTATAATTTGAATCCCTAGGTTGTAAGATGAATTGCTCGTGTTCTATTGTACGTATTGTCAGGAAAATAACATGTTTTATTTCAGTTGACTTGAGAGTCTTCGCACTTCCCCTAAACCGTTCGAATGCCATAACGCTACCTATATAGAACCCAGCGCCTGAGAACGATTCAGAAAGACAAATCGGTCAATATTTGACGAATTCTGACGGTTGTTTAAAAAAAATGTGTGAATGATAGTAATGGTAGCGTGCTCCATCATAAAAATAAGTAAAAAGATAAGTCAGAAGAACAAATCTCGGAACCAGAAGGATTTGAACCTGAAGCTTCTGCTTACCAGGCAGCGGCTTAAACACCAGGCCTGATCGACAAAAAACACACAATGACAATGAAATACCTAAAAGACATTTTGACTCACAAATGTTTAGCTGACCGCCGTAAGGAAATTCTGCTAGATTTAAGAAAGTCGTTAAGTTTTGAACAACTCTGATGTCCGAAAGAATCCTGAAAAGGATTGTTTTCAAGGTTGAGCAATCTCCTTCCCCTCTTTTCTCCTCCTCCTCCTCCTCCTCCTCCTTATCATCTTCCTCTTCCGCGCGACATCCCCCCTTTCTCCTCATCCTCCTGCTCATACCTCTCACTCTTCTCCTCCTCGTTATACTTCTTATCTTTTTCTTCTCCTTCTCCACTTCATTTATCTCCTCAAACTCCTCCTCCTCCTCCAATTCCCCTGCCCTTTGTCCTTATCCCCTTACCCTACGTCCAGCCTCGTCTTCCTCCTCCACTTCCTCCTCTAGTTGAGCCCCCCCGTCCCCCGCCTAATGATTTCGAGCTGTCCTTATCCCCTTACCCTACGTCCAGCCTCGTCTTCCTCCTCCACTTCCTCCTCTAGTTGAGCCCCCCTCCCCCGTCCCCCGCCTCCCCTGCCTCTCCCCGGCTCCCCCGTCCACCCCCACCCCAACCCCCTATCCTCTAATGCACTAATGATTTCGAGCTGTTGAGCCAATGTGCACAGGCACCCAATTCGTCACCCCATTATTTTTGACGGCGAAAATGCTTACATCCTATCAATTCCTTCCACTTATTTGACAACTGTATGTTTATTCCACATCATTGCTCATATTTCGATAGTAACCTCACCTACCCCCTCATTCTTCACCTCCTTGATATTATGGAGCAAGGAGGGGGAATGTAGACAACTTAAAAATGTGGCAATTCATTTCGCCATTGATGCCCCATTGGTGGCAGCTGCTAGTCAGCGGAGATCACCCACATCACGTCCATTCGCATCCCTTGTCTTGTCCATGGCGCTCGCACGAGTGCACATATTGAAACACTTACCCCAGCACCCCCCCCCCCCCTCCACACACACACACACACACACACACACACACACACACACACACACACACACACACACACACACACACACACACACACACACACACACACACACACACGCACACACAAACACACACACATTTTGTATGTGAATGAAGTATTTTTGTTTTACAGATATACATCAATCGGATATAATCATTCATGTCAGAGACTGACCTTTTTGCGGTTGATCATCCAAACGACGCGGTCTGGGTTCGAACCTTTGCCAATGTCTAACTTCTACAGTTAAGGCGGATCTAATGTCGGAAAGTCGTATGTCGTGTCAGAATGTCGGATGTCGGATCCGGTCTGAATCCGCCTTTATGTGTATTAGAGGCGCACGCTACGTCCAAGGTGCATTTGATAAATTCTTCCCATACGTTTAGGCCTAAGGCAGTTAGTGTTGAGTTCTACATTTTGAATTAAATGGGGATTCGAAATAAGATCAGACACTTGGGAAGCGTCGATCTTTGCTAATTGACTTATTTATGCATCATGACATTATTCTAAATCATGCCGCGTCCTGCTGCTTCGTCGATGGGGCTATACGCTAATTCACATAAAACAAATGCCTGACCACGTTGAAACACGTGTTACGATAGGCCGACATACAATGTATTGGGGTTAAAACTAAAACTGGAATGTATATTAAGTGTGGGGATTTGGAGACCCGTGATTTACATAAACGTGAAAACATCTATAATAAAAAGTTTTGTATTCTCTCAAGTAACTTTTTTTATTTGGGAACAAAATGTTCGTCACGACGTAACTGATTAATAAGATGAAAAGGATTAATGACGCCATTACCAAAGGTCTTTCATTACCTACACTAATAGGTTATAAAAGACAGTAATCAATCAAGACATTTTAAATTTATTTTGAATGAAAATGGGATTTTTATAGTTAGTTTAAACACATTTTGAAAGAGAAACATGCAGCCAATGCACTATGTTATTTTGTAAAGGTTTTTAAGACAATATGGCCTAAAATATTTATGTAGTTCTTTGCTTACATTGATAAAGACGCATTAAATCATGTCTAAATGCATTCAGAATAATGTTCTGTCAATGTGAATTTAACATTGATCAAACTCAAAGCATGAAATATGTGATACCGTTCCATGAAAGTGCATTTCAACATGAAATGAACAACTGAGGGAGAGAGGGACTTTATTGGTTCCCCACTATATAGTGATGTCTAATTAAAGTGTCAATGTTTTTTGCCTTGGCAAAGATTCTTTTTTTTTCTACCAATGTCACTAGTTCATAACTCCTATCACCACCATCTCCGTCTACTTCCATCAATCTTATTTGTTTTCGGTTTAAACGATGAAAACTAAAGCTGAAACAGTGAGCGTTATAAAAATCAGAAAAATTGTCTCTCCTCTTTTCCACTCTTTCTTTTCCTTTCTTCACCCAATAAATGGGTCAAATATCCTGAAAGAATACCGAAATACCGAATACCGAAAGTTTTAACTATTTTCTAGATAAAATGTAATAGTAATGTGACTTTTATATTGATAACGCTAACATCATTAAATATTAAACCTAGTTATCTTAATATCTTATTTACAACAGCCCCACTGCAATCTTGGTGTCACGCATTACTGATCAGACTCCATTCATAATTGTGCATTGCATCACACAATGGTCATAAGTTTTCTGTGATGGATGGCACACTTCATAAACTGCCTTTTTAAAAGAGCCACACCTAACTATCTGAATACATCACAACATTCAGTGAAACTTTTTTTTTTATAGCAGAGGAAAATATTACGATCAAAATTGTCTACCTTGGTAAATTTTTAATATTTTTATGGATAAAGAAAGCCTTCATTCAAGTCACCTGGTTACATGCATAATAGCATTCTATTATTGCGTCGCACTTGCGTTGGAGCTGGGGCATTAGCAGTGGAAGGGGGAACCCTAGCGGACGTGACCTAAATACAGCCCCACGTGCGCTGCCCTAGATCGATCAAGTCAATGCTGTGTTTACAAAGACTCCCTTCTCACACCAAACTCCAAAGTAAATACCAACAAGAAAGCCGAGCCAGGTCGAGTCAACACGGCAGCACCATCAATACGAGTACAAATCACCGTGTTGACTTTGTTCATTTCCAGCCCCCCTCTCTCTCTCTTTCTGAGAGCCCGCCGCTGTCACTCCACACACGTGGTTGACAATACATCTCCTCCCATCCCCTTGTCGCACGGGGAGATATCGAACAAGGCACCATCGACAAATCAAAAAGGATTTATCATCACAGCAATGACAGGCGTATAAAGATGTCATTATTGGCCGCCATTTTCTTTGCTTGCCACGCGCCGTTGACGACACGGCGAAAAGAGTATAGAGGCTTGATCGGTTTGTGTTTGAACAGGAATCGCAATGAGTTTGGAGAGCAAATAAGTGATATTTGTCGTTTATTTTGTGTCCGTGTTGATTTATTTCTAGTTGACTGGTCGCCTTCCATCTTTTTTTATTCCGGTCCCGCCTCTGTCAATACCGCATATTGTAATACGGTGTAATTATCATTGTACAGGCAAATTAGACTTATGTACTTAACCAAGTCTAGTAGGGATAATGGATCAGTAAATAAAAATGTGTCACAACATCATAGTTAAGAGCGTTATTTTTTTCTCCTCAAAACAAGCCGAAACTAACAACAAATAATAGATCGATTCTTTCGACTGTCAAATGATGCATTATACAGTTTATGTGTGGGCAGACAGAGTTAGTTCTATTTCTGTGGAACAAATTACTGCACATACGTCTTCATGGGTAAATATTATTAATAACTGTTAATGTCACATTATTCACGTACCTTCATATACAAGAAAAAGTGTGTTTGATGCGCACCTGTCATAAATCTATATTCCTCATCATCATAAACGGTTTTATTGCATTTGTCGCCATTGGTAATTCACTGCAGCAACCATAATTGAGGTCACACACACTCTCTCTCTCTCTCTCTCTTCCTCTTTTTCCGTTTCTTGCTTTCTATTTCTATCTATATCTTTCCCCATACATACATGTATTATGTCGCTCCCCTACCCTTCCCTTCTCTATTACCATTACAACTACCTGTATTTTCAGTCTTAATTGTAAACATGTACAATCATAGATGTGTTCCCACAAACTCGCGCACACACAAACGCCATATTTATTTACCGTGTAATTATATCTGTGACAATCCCGCATTAACTTTCATGGGAAGCATGAGAAGATCAGAACTCCTTCTCCAAAGGCACGATATTGTGAAGGTCACAGTACAAAGGCGTGCAGGCGACTGCCTTACTGGTCCAGTAAACAGGAATAGAGATGGAGAAAAGGGTCCGGCATTTTGCCTCGTCATCGAAACAATAAGAATTCAAGTTTGATCGTGAATACGTCACGGATTAAGGCGTCAAAAGATGTGATAAAAGGGGCGTAGTGGGTTTGGTACATATTTTGCGTCAATGGGAACATTTTTGCTGGTCGTTTTCAACTGGTGGTATATACATGTACCATAATAACTATATGTGTATACGAAAACGGGTTTACTCTTAGATTTTACATATTAGTGATATTGAGACAGTGTTCGATACCTTTGAAATGACTGTGATTCAGTTCAGGAGAAAGTTCTTCATGAAAAATGTAGATTGTCAAGACCAGGCCTACGACTAACCACCAAGATTGTTCACTTGTACGAATACCAACCTGTATAAACAAAGTACGATTATCAGCGAATAACATAATTTTTAAATAATTTTACATGTGCATTTGATACATCATTAGAAACTCTTTGTCAAACACATACCTCTACGAACAACAAAAAACTAGCAAAAACAGAAAACTAGCAATTTATGGAATCATTCATGGGAGACCATCTCGCACGTAACGTAACAAAATAAACATTTTACCAGATCATAACTTTCTTATCCTTTGGCGGATTTTCGTTACAACTTCACTAATATATATTTTCATGTTTCTGTTATTATTCAAATCAATTAAATGCAGAGTGAACTATTCCTTTCACCATATCCATCTGAGTAGTGAAGATCTGTATAATAATCTACAATTATAAGATTACAGCGACGAGGTGTATGGTTGTGTGCCCCTCGTCTCCCCCGCCCCTCTACGCCGCTACGCCACTCGCGTGATCCCCATCAGCTTTTAAGGAGTCATCGTGTCGCTAGATACGGTTTATTAAGTCCTCTGTATGAATGTACGTCGCACGAAACTCACTATACGATACACCCCCGCAGGAAGCGTAAAGCTCAGTCCCTTACATGGCTTTTGGGCGTGACAAAACCAGGCACAATCACTGCTTTTTCTTGTCACCACGCAAAGTCGCGGTTCATAACAATCAGTCCCAAGGCCAATTCTGCCTTTTTTTGTCATTTTTTTCCCCTCTTTCCTGGCTCTTTTTTATTGCCTGTATCGCTATTTTGAATCAAGGAAGCATGTAAGTCCCTTTGACGAGCTCGTGAATGGCGGACACGCATAGTTTGGCACAGATAATACCCGAATAGAAATGTTGGATATTTTTTTAGAGACGAGCAGATAAGTTTACTCTTTATGGAGTTTCAAGTGCACTGTTAGGCGGAACAAACACCGAGCATATCCGAATCATTTTCCTGTTACAAAGTTATTTCTGAGGACGACAGCTTGCCAGTCTGAAATGAAAGAAAAATCGTCTCAATGACCATCCCTAATTCCCCCAGTCTCTCAGGCAGTACATTGTGATGTAATTGATGTGGGCATATCGATTAATGGTACTGAGTGAGGTAATTTGCGCACTTTGCTTTTTTCGCCAAATTCCGTGATTTATGCGTCCAGAGTAGATTATGAGTGATGCAGTATGTTTATGAGGAGCAATGCCTATCTTCACCATACCAGCTATATCTGAAAAACATGAAATTCACTCTGACATTATAAAATTACAACGCTGTTCATCGCAATCATAATCGCATACTTGGTGTGTTTATCAATTTAAAATTCATAACCATAGATAATGACATTTGCCTTTGTGCTGCTGCGTGTGTGTTTGTTTGTTAAGTAGTTGATTGGTTGTTTGTTTGTTTATGTGGTTTTCCAATCCGTCAATCTACAGGGCTCTTCTAAAAACTATGATTCTTTCTGACCGGCTTACAACAAAAGGCTTAGATATGTAAACAAAACTGTCACTTCTATTTTGGATAGGAATAAAAATGGTAATTGATTCAAGTGAGACATATTTTATGTGCGTATCATACACTTGGTAGTTTAGTAGAACGCCTACACACACATACATACACACACAAACACACACACACACACACACACACACACACACACACACACACACACACACATATATATATATATATATATATATATATATATATATATATAGTGTGTGTGTGTGTGTGTGTTTGTGCTTATGTAATGTAAGACACGGAGAGTATAAAACTGACTCCGCCAAAAAATCGTGGCTTAAACATGACCGAGTTAAATCGATGTGTAGACAGCCTCCCACTCTCTGCAAAATGTAGATTCTTTGTTGGTAAAAGTTAAGAACAAGAAAGAAATTTGAATATTACTACGGTATTATTTTTCCTGACACTCATTTCGTTTATTTATGTTTCTCACAGGGAATTCGAAGTTAAAGGTAGAATCATTCGTAATCAATTAATACGTGTATATGTGTATATACTTTGTAGAAGAGAGAGGAAGGGACGGATAGGCGAAATGAGATAAATAGATTGATAAAACAATAATGTGAATATAACGTTTGTATCTGCCTTGTATGTTTTGTTAGTACCTACTTTCAACCCTCCCATTACCATCGGCTCATTCACTGTATCATGAATCAATGATCTCATCATGCCTCAGTACCGAGAGGGTTAAAATCAGTAGGCCCCTTCTACAAAAATCATGAAACTCTAACCCTAAGCTTTCCAGGAAAGATTTTTTTTTAAGTGTTCTTATTTACGTTTAAAACACCCCATTTCGTAGCGCCCATACATATACACTCACATGTATTGCACTGGTCATCGCATCGGTCAACGGTGTACTGCTCGCAAATTAACATTCGAAAATAATTCCATATGAAAATGTGTTTGGCAGGTACTCCATAACCAACATTTCATTGTTGATTAAACATCCTGACAAAAGTACAATTTCAGAGCAATGTGGGGGTTTTATGCCACTTGATGGATCGAAATTGAGAACTCAACATTTCAAGCGTTGATTCGAAGTTGGGGATTTAATGATTATTTCACTTCTTTCGCTTAAAATCGACAAAAGTTAATCAATCCTGTGCAGGGATGTGCGTTGTTTTTTTTTTTCATTTGATGTATCTCCTAGCATATGTTATACTGGATATCAAAAGTTATAGCCCCAAAGTACATGATTGTTTTGCTTAGTCGTGGGTGTGTTTTTGAATGGAGAGACTTTTAACTATAGGCTACTCATGTTTAATAAACATGTTTTCTATCTCTCTCATTCTTTCTCCATCTAAAGGGTTTGTACATTTCAAGCGTAGTGCAGTTCCAAGAACACAAACAAGTTTACATTGGCCTAACGATGATTTGTTTTCATTTCATTTTTGTGCAATTTAGAATAATTGGAAACCGAAAGCGAAAGATGTAAGTAATATTCAACGCTAAACATTAACGGGGGAAAGCCCTCCTCCTCGAGACGATGACGCATCCCCCCCCCCCCCCCCCCCCCCTAGATGCTAGGAAGCACCCCAAGGTCTGGGTTGTTGTTGGTGCTACTAACCACGTATGACAAGAGATATCTGGGTTAGACGGACCTCCGCTTCAAAGCAAGCGACGAGTCGGTAAACCAGCCCGACCACGACCCGACACGATCAGCTGGCCATGTGCAAGACCGCTGAATAGACGACCAGCCATGGGTATCACTTCCGCAGCCGCCATCAATAGAACAATTGCAAATTCTCAGGGATGTTTTCTCTCGACTGTGAACGGACAAGATGACCTTCGGTTCTAGGCCTGAATTTGTGTCAGTATTTGTTTAAGGTGACGCAAGTCTTTTGTGTTTTTATTTTGATGAGCTATAAATTACCTATTAGTAATGCACTTTATTAACATTTAGTACTTAATATCCGTGTGAATCAAAGTAGAGCGAACGGTATTTCGTCTGGGATACTATGTGCGCATGCGCGTGTATATGCGTGTGTTTGTGTGTGTGTTTGTGTGTATGTGTGTCGGAACGTAGTGTAGGTTTGAAAACATGGTAATTTTAACCCTTGCTCCAGTTTTGCTTCTCTCCCCCTCCCCCTTCCCAAAACAGGGGGGGGGGGTTACAAAATGAATAAATGAGTAGTGCCTTTATCATTGTGAAGACCAAATGAATATGTTCAACCATGCCTACGTGTTCACATATGTCATGTGTCATGTTGGTAAATGCGTACATTCTCCTTATTTTGATATTTGTTAAATTGCCTACTTTAATCGATTGCATTTGATGTATCTGAACTTCAATCAGAGTCCATGTTGACTCTATACATCAAAAACAATGATTGTCGCGACTAAATACTCAAATGTGCGTATGTGTGTTTATCGCTAAATGTGTGTGTGTGTGTGTGTGTGTGTGTGTGCGTGTGTGTATATATGTGTGCATATCAAATTGGAGTAACTACATTGAGTGGCAAGACAAAGCAACATTAAAAAAACTTATAATATCTGTTCATGTTTATTCCATGAACTGCAAGCTATTAAAAACTCACGACCAGTACGGTTGATCATTGATGGGATCGTTACTTCAGCTGGGGGTTGTTCAAGTATGAAACAAGATTAACAAACCACGGGGTTACAATACAATATATTCTCAGTTTGTCCAGGATTATGCCATCCAGCACATTAAGGGTGACATTCAAAACACTAACAATGGTCTTTTCAGTACGAATTTGTTTCAATACCGGTAAGTCCGCACCTAAGCGACACTAAACTGTCTTGACGAATAATAACTTTCCTTTCGATAAAAGACGATTATCGTGCATTTCTACAAAGGCATTTGTTGATACAAAAGGTTCCCAAAAGTTCATGAAGATTAGGAAAAGAAAAACATGAAATCTTCTATTCCAATAAAATCAGAACAATCTGAGGAGTATGGTTTGCTGAATGCTTGATAAAAATCAAATAGATTGTAAGACATATTTGAACGGTTCGAGTAATGAAAATCCACTTTCTGATAATTATGTGTAAAATGACCAAGTAACAATATAAACTTTGTAGAAGGATAATGTTATCATTCAAAATATCTTTATTCTGAAATACCCCCATCAGGAACATTAATGTACAAAAAAAAATATGGGGATTACTAATTCTGTACATGTTTAAAAGGTGTTAATATTTAATGCCGCTAGCCCGGATTCCCTGAACTTACATTTATTTTAAAAAGGAGTGAACTCCTTGTCCGAATTAATTCAATATTCTGATATTCTGCTTTTCTACAATTCAGTTTGTCATTAGACGTTTTGTTTCACTTTGGTAGTGTTTGGGGCGCCGAAAAAAAACTTCAAAATCGCATTGGTGACAGCGTAAAAACGGCAAAACATTACAGCACGGTATTACCGAAAGGTTAGTTTCCTGGGTCTGTGTGTACCCTTGAGGTCGCCCATACGACACGATTTGGCCACGATTCTGCCGACGTAAGGACCTACGACTGGAAATGTGACGTTACCTAATTGCACAAATCACATGACCGGGTTCAGTGATTCAACCAGTCGCAAAGCTATGGGACTGATTGGATCGTGTCGTCTGCGCTGGTATTGAGTCAGTGGATCTCTGCATCCAACACATCCAAAGCGAAGTTTGTATCTGGAACTTTCAATCGTTTAAATGGCGGACGAGGTAATGGCGGTTTGGTCCAATGCAGGGGCTATAGTACATGGTTAGATAGTTTGTTCCCCATCTACTGCAGATGTGTGACTCCTGTCCTGGAAGGACATGGTTGGGTTGTAATGTAAACCGCCACACACCTGAATTTGACTTTCACTGAACGTATTATGTGCGTGGGTGTGCGTACCTCTCCCTCCTTCCTCCTTGCTATTATGTCTGTGTCTGCATGTATGTCTCTCTGACTCTCTCTCTCTCTCTCTCTCTCTCTCTCTCTCTCTCTCTCTCTCTCTCTCTCTATGTACGTATATATGTGCGTATTTATATATGTATATATTTTTTAAAATCCCTCTCATTCTCTCTTTCTGTTTGTCTACACCCTTCCTTCCCCCCTCTCTCTACGTGTGACTTCCTCCCCCTCCCTCTCTCTCCTTTTCCCCCTCCTCATTCCTCGTCCCTCTCTCTCTCCGTATCTGTATAGCTATCTCTTTAATATCTCTATCTCTGTATATGTGTCTCTCTTTCCCTGTTTCTGTCTGTGTATACTCTCCCCGCCCCCTCTATCTCTCTCTCTCTCTCTCTCTCTCTCTCTCTCTCTCTCTCTCTCTCTCTCTCTTTCTCTCGTCATTCTGCAGACACACACACTCACAGGCAAATATATATTCATAATGTCTCTCTCTGTCACTTTCTCTCTCTGTAACACATTTTATTCGCACACACACACACAAACACAAACACACACTTGCCAACATCTTCCCTTCCTGTCCTCGTGCCTCATACCGGGGTTGCCGTGGTGCCGGGCATACACGAAAACATTCCGTGTCAAGAAGAGATAGTTCTCTCCCCCCCCCCCCCCCCCTCCCCCTTTCTCCACCTTCCCCTTTTTAGCCTGGGGCGCATCTTTGCACCTGTGTCCCAGTCTCAGGTATAAGACCAACTAGTGGTTTATAGAAAGCGACTGTACATGCCCATTGTCAGCATAATAGGCTTTGTTCTTTTGGAGTGTCAATCAAGGGATTCGTGCCACACTTGAAGAAGAATAGTAAGTGGGGGGAGAGATAAGAGGGGGAATGGAGGAAGGGAGAAGAACGGGCTTGTGCAGAGGTCTTATCAAAGGTGTACGTCTAAGACCTATTCTATCTCACACAATTCGTTTGGACATGCTAAAATGTTGGTAAGTACCCATAGAATGGGGGCGGTTATTCTTTCCTTCGTGGCTGATACAATTATAAGGCATTCTGTTGTGACAAATTTAAACCTCCCCTCTTTTCACCTAGCTTGTGCGAAGGTGACAAGGCCCATTGACAGGACAGCCATAAGGCACTATTATATAACGCTGCTACATGTATGGAATTGCAAGAACGCATTATCAGCAGACCTCTCTCTATTAAATTTGAAACGGAAATGTTATTGTAGCCACCCCATCAGGTCCATTCAGGGGAAGTGTGTTAATCGTGCAACAAATCTATTTGATAACTGTTTTGTCCAAACAACGTTCGTTTATTGTAGACGATTTTCGTAAACGGTCTGTGTTTGTGGAGGCATTGTGATGTTGACTCAATATCGCTTCGCTTGCTTGTATTTGTACGGTCCGTTAATGTAAATCTCTGCTGTTTGCACACTCGGCGCTGTCACAAACAGTTGCAATAAGACGGACCGAGTATCGCCTGCTTTTCTCTCGACGACTACTGCATAGAAATCCATCTTGGTTTTTGGCGAATGCGGTGTTAGGTTGCACTAATTTCGCGCGTAAAGACGAATCTAATGGTACAAATGGCCGTCAGACAGGCACGAGGTTAGCGCCACGGGCGGACCAGTGAGTGGTCGGCGGGCCACGGCGGCGGAGTCGCCCAGAAAACACGAGAGGAGTCGAGTATTCTTCGAGTATTGATGGCAGGCGAGCAGTATTGCCGCAAGCAGCCCTCTAAGGCACGCATAGATTGACGTTCATCTCAAGTGAGAGAGATCGGGAGGGA